>JASDQU010882081.1:79554-91509 GCA_032191745.1 Picea mariana
ACCCATTATGAGCTCTCCTAATCGTTCTCCTCCTTCTGCTTCGAAAGCGTAGTCTGCTAATCTTTCTTCACCTCTTCGTGATAATCTTCATCCTCCTTTTGAAGGAAAAGAAGGCATATTATTCCTTTTCTTCGGATCTTGATATACCACCGGTTACAAGCCATCTGGGTCATTAAGACAAACGCAGTGTCCACGGTATCTTTTAATTTTGTTGTAGCTCTCAATGGGATTCTTATGCTGTTGGCTGGTTTGCATGCCAATTAAGGTTTGATGTTGATACCTTACGTTTATCTTCTGCTTTCACTTGTAGAAAAGCAGAAGATGAATTCCGGGCGGGAAACGCGAAATCCTTAAAGATGAACACAGTGTCTCCGTCTTCATCTTCTTGCGGGTCCGAGATCAGATTCTACATGTTACTGGTTTGCATGTGAACGAAGGAAGGCATTTGCTTTTTTCTGGCATCTGCTTTACATCATCTTCAGCCGTCCATGAGTGGTTAAAGGCAAACACACTGTCCATGTCCTTTACTCAAGCATTTTATTATCATCATTCTTTTCTTCATCTTCTCGCAGGTCCGGGTCCAAGACGAGATTCTACTCAAACCCGTTGGTTTGCATGTGAATTAAGGTTAGATGTTTAGAAAAAATAAAGGATAGAATTTTGCTAGAAGAACCCAGTGAAAGATTACTTTCCATATTTTTGTTCCCCGTTTTAGATTTTTTACATCGAAGTTGCTTCCGTTAGATGTGTATTCATCACAGCATGTTATTCCTAGTAGGAGATGTTGTCTAGGTTGAAGAGAAGAGGAGTTCATTGAGCTGTGAATGGTTCAATGAAACCCGACCCATTAAACTTGTTTACGAGGGATTACACTATTTTCTTTTTTCTACTCTCTAGGTTGAAGACAAGAGGAGTTCATTGAGCTAACCCAAATTTGAAGTGCCTAGGAAGATGAAGCCCATTTAGAAAAATAACAAACAATCATATATTAAATTAAATGATACATTAAATGAAAAAGTTTTTATATTTAAAAAAATTCAAGTATCATCACGTACTTTCAAACCATTTGCATTGGCTTCCATGCACCACCTACGTGTTTTTCATGCTAATCGTTGACATATAGCATTTCAAAGTGAGAACGGGTGTTCTTTAGGTACCTGTCCAATCTGAATAACAAAGATTCGAACCTAGAATGGATACGATGCAGAGACGAGGGAGGATTCGAACCCTGAATTGACATGATGTCGAAGATGAGGGAGGAGTGCATTGAAGCAACTTAGCATTTCTCGTTACAGATTGTGAGATTACTGGGTAGGTGCAGTAGTTGGAGCCGCTTAGCCATTTCTCATTACAGATTGTGAGATTACTGGGATGGTTTGGTAAGTGCAGTAGCTAGCGGGACTTTGTCCTTAAATATTGGGCTATACCTACCTAGGGTTTAGGGGCGGGCACGCCTCTTCTATTTCTCCTATCCATACATGGAATAACCACTTTGAAAGAGAAAGATCTTTTCTCATTGCTAAATAATGAGCAATCCACTCGTTGAAAGGAAACAACCCAATCTGCTGCATCTCAAAGATGGCTCGCCCACCCCTCAGGATTTTCTGAAACTCATCTAATTTAGCTTCAAGTAGAATGTTCTTTACACTCCAGGCCTAGCTGGCATTGCGCCCTTCTTTTTAACAAGCGAGTAAATATATGATTCATCAGATCAAAGAAGGGATTTAAGGATATATCAGCAACAAGGATTTACTCAAAAACGACCTGCTGAGCAGAAAGACCCACAGTCCACCGTATCAACTTACAAGGAAAGGTATAAGTTATTTGTTGTTACATATCCTTTTAAATAGAAGAAGCCATACATATGCTTTGAGGTTATGGGTTTTGTGTAAAGAATAACATTGCATTACTTGAGAAAAGAACAAGATTTCTATACAAAGAGCGGTGTCGAGAATAGCAACTTTATTCATCGGTGTTGGAATGAGATTCGACCTACTAAATGTGTCATTGTATACCGTGGTTGGAGGAAACAAAATGATCCTTTTCGATAGATTCAGAGGCGTCCTAGACATCGCCTTGGGAAAGGCACCCACTTCCTCATTCCATGGCTTCAAAAGCTAACTTTATAGCTCGACCAACAACTTCAAAATCTTAAAAACTCAGGTAGGAGTATAATAAGAATGTAAGACTCACTACTATGAGGTCTTTGACATGTCGTCATGGAAAGAGTGGAAGACCTCGATCAACAGGCACAAAACTTCATTGATTCTGAATGTAAACTTGACTGGACTCTCGTGATGGCTGACTCATGAAGGTCAAAAGACTAACTGCAGAATGGCCGAGTCAGGTTGGAAAAACTTCCCTTGGACAAAATCATGACAAAATGATGAGATTCAAGCAGCATATTATTGACATAAGTCTGTGGCACAGGAGGCACCACAAACTCTCCATATGTTTGGAAGAGTAACCAAACAGAGGAGGACACAACTCTATGTAATGAGAACAACTTCCTAAGGTCATACTAGATCCCAATGCTTGCAGAACAAACTAAAGGATTTCTTTGTCCAAGGGCGACTATCTTGTTGTCGATAAAAGATAATGTATATCATGTGCCCTCTTTTTGGAATATTTGATTTTTTTGTCTTTTTTTCATGTATTTAACGAGCTTGAAAAAGAATAAAAGAATCCTATGTTACATAGGAGGAATGTGTATCACGGGGCAAACAAATTAGTTCCAAGCACATGAAACATATTGATGCTCAATGCAAGTAGACATGTGGAAGATAAGGACACTCGGGAAAATTCCTCCAAGGGTCAAGGTGTCAGATCGCAACAGCAAAAAGCTACAAGGCTTGCACCTAAGGAATGCTCTAAAGGTTCAATAATTGCAATATGAATCTGACATTAGGCCAAAGACGCAAGGATAAGACATACGCTACGATTACATAATGACACAACAAGACTCCTTCCATGTAAGGTTTTACAAGCCTAGGGAAGGTAATCTTGGTGGTTTTTCACTTTTAGAGAGTTTGAAAAAAAAACTTAAAGAAAACTCCAGAGTGTTTTTTTTCGTAAGTTTAGTCTCCAGGGTCCTAAAAAGAATAAAAGCATACCAAGGAGAACTCTTTTGGTTACTAGGGCTAGATTTTTCCTTTTTCATAGTTAGTCCAGTCGGTCAGGAAAAGGGTTAAACTTATACCGAAAGGATGTCTCTTCAAAACCATTTTAACGAGTGTGATAGAGACAAGATCACTCAACTATCTTTTCAATTTTAAGGTGTCTGAAAAGAGCTTAACTATGGACTCATTATGAGGCTAACACTGAGAAAGTAGGATCTCATGTGCCAATTCATAAGATATCAAGCCTCAACCTGCAGATAGTGTTTTATATGATTGAGCGGATCACAGCATCCACAACACTTCACCAGGCCTCACGTGTGCATTTCAGTGTTTACAGGACATTATATTTGACTAGAGCAGAACGATGCTCAATTGTATGAAGAAACATTTGACCGACTGCAGGAGAAGAACGAACAAGAACTTTGGGTTTGGGACTGTATTGTGCACATTCTCTTTTGAGAGAGTACCAGGCCTTAGACGACAGGAGACAATATGAGGACATATTGCCTCCTTCCCAACATTTGCAAGATGGGAAACTTTAATGCCTTGAAAAGGAGGTGGTAGAGTGCAGGAGGCATTCAATGACAATTTTTTTGAATGGTGGGCCCATCAAATCCCTATGATCGAAGACTACCCCCACGTGGCGATCAGTTTTCTGAGGGACCATGATATGCCTGTGCTCCCTGGCAAGGAGCGTGGAGAGATAGGTACACATCATTAATTATATTTTAAAGTTATTTCATATATAGTTTTTAAATATTATCTTTTTTATGGTAGTGTCATAGTACTAAATTAACAATCTATTATATACAGATGTGGAACCAATACGACCAATTGACTTTTCTAGGACCAGGCGTCGTCCTTGAGCAGATGCCAGACAAATAGCAGTGGGAAGACTAGCAGCAATGGGAGGGCCACCAACCATAGAGGCTGAGAGAGTATTGAGACGAGTGGAGAGGAACCTGACAACTCTCACTCGTCTTATGTGTAATATCCCCAAGGACGAGCCCAAGTTATATTGTTGAATTGTAATTATGTTATAGGCTGGTGAGCCAAGTGTTTATAAGATGAAGACTTATATGTTTATTAGGTTGGAGAGCCTAGATGCTTAAGGCCATGAGCCTAATTTTGTATATGTAATTATGTAGATCATTAATAAAATATAAACACCATTGCGTGTAGACCGAACACAAAGAAAGAGTGATGGGGGACTAAACTTCCACTAGGTAGGGTAAGGAAGGGGGCTAAGTATTTGGGCCTAGGGGCTAAGCTAGGGGGCTTACCTCTAAAGGAATAATATTTTATTATTAATTCCTAAAGGCTAAGGTGGACATAATCAGTATTATCCTAAGTTCCTAGAAAGGGAATGTATGCTAAATGGAGTGCATGCAGCTCCAGAAAGACAGTTGTCGACCAGGATGCATGCAGTTAAAACTGAAGAGTCAAACCATGTTGGGGGTTCACTTTCCATTCCCCATCTGCCATCTAACCTGTTTGGCCTTTGCGATTGGCCTCGACATACCCATGCACATCTGGGAACCACTCACTGGTGGGGGAAGCCAACCTGTGTTATCATGTGAACCCAACCTATCTACACTTGCAAAAACGAGGTCGTACCTTAACCATTTTTGGGTTGCTTCCTTCCTTTTTCCTGAGTCGTATTGAATTGTTGTTGTTGTCCTCACCTTGCTGGAGCTGATTCGAAGATTGAATGAAGAAGTAGGTTGTCAGGCCCATGGTTGAAGAGGTAGGTTGTCAGGCTTATGAGCAACTCTCTCCAGGTGAGAGAGTTTGTTGGGAAGTGATTTTATCCTAGAGAGAGTCCAGTACTAGCTATGAAGCTCTGAGAATTCTTGATCCGGCCTGTTTTCGAGACCCTGAAAGGGAAGTGGAGCAGCCGATGGACTATGGAACAATGAAAGTGTATATTACCGGGGTGGAACAGGCATGTGGGAAATGAGAGTCCGTGAGTAGTGGGTGTAATAAGGCTCTTGGAGAGAATCCTTCTGATTTGACTATGCATTTCCCTGTGACCTCAGCCTAGTCTAGGATTTCCTTGTCCTGGGTGGAGCTTAGTCCCAACTCGGGGGTGACCCATTGCTGAGAGTGATGAGCAGTGTAGTCTAAGGTTGGGAGGTTCGTGGAAGGTCTCCACATAGTTGGTGGTTTTACTCCAGTTAAATATAAGTATCATTTTTGTGCTTAATTATGTATATTATGCATGTTGTGTTACTTGAAAAGTATCATCTGTTTTGTTGCATGTGGACTTACTGTCAATTCCATTGAATCTGTATGGTAGTAGTAATTCTGTGTTGATTATTTTAAATTCATTGAAATGCATGTTATATATATGTGTATGATTCTGCGTGGTCGCGTTACCCGGCCTTTGGATGGCCAGGTTGTTTGGGTAGTGTTATCAGAGCTAGTTTGAACAAGACAAGGTATTCCTCAGTAGTGACATTGCCCGACCTGTTGGTGGCTAGGGACGTTACAAATTGGTATCAGAGCATAGAGAGACGTTTGAGTAGTGACGTTGCTCGACATGTTGGTGGCTGGGGACATTACAAATTGGTATCAAAGCCATGGTTTCAACAGTGAGCCTAGATGGGATAGATAAGTGGTCATTGGACCAAGGTTTCAAGTGGAAATTGTGTTTGGGGGAAATTATTTCAAACTTTAGAACATTCCTGAGTGCCAAGAGGTTACTTTGGTCATGTTATGAAGCTCAGGAGGTGTAGTGGTATTATAAAACCATGACAGACATGGTATTTGGCCATAGAGAAAGAAATCACAACACTTGTGGTGTTGGGGGCGTAGGACCTGTTCGAAAGGAAGGGAAATCCTTCACGACCATTAGATCTAGAAAAAGGAGCATGAGAGTTAACCTCCAAGTCCCCGAAGTGGATCTACGCCATAGACCTGGGGAGAAGAGCTCAACCATTGGATCAAGCCAAGGTAAAGGGCCAAATGCAGTGGTGAAAAGTGAAAGCTCCTGAAGCTTCGAAGTCCAGAGTTAATCCAGACCGTCCGTTAAGAGTGACATGTGTCACACATATGACTGGGCCACATGTTAGCCACTAGTATTCTGCCACGTGGCACTCTGTATGATCATGGTTAGTGGGACCCGAGGTTACATAACGAAGTTAAAGGTCAGAGGACCCACACTGGCATTGAAAAAGATACATCAAGATTGAAGGCTAGGAGGCATTGTGGGGACCTAAGTTGCACAGGAGTTAATTCTCCAAGGTGGCCCCACAATCCAAACCATGGTTTCATTGAGGGGTTGCATGTCAGCGTCAGAAGAATTGCAGGACGAAAGGAGGGTTACTCCAAACCACCGTTGCATGCCCTCACAATTGGAAAAGCATTAAGTGATGTGATGTAATGACATCAACAAAGGTGACATGGGAGTGTTCAGAGATTAATGGTTCGAGGTGTGTGGATGTGAAATCCTCTGAAATTCTGAAGCTCCAAAGTCCCAGAACTCAGATGCCTGAGGTTCCATAGTGAGTGTCATCTGTCGGATGTTTGGTAGACATGGACTGATGATCCGCCCTATTTCGCAAGTTCGCTAATCTGGAACTCCGAGATATTGTTGTGTCATTCTTTGAAAATTCCCAAAGTCGAAGGCCCGAGTAAGAACCTATTGGTCTAGCACTTGGTCACATCCCGTGATCACATGGGTTGGGGACTGAGAGAAAGGGTCTAACACCCAAAAACTATAGCAGAGCAGAGCTCAGAAAGAAAATGGAGCTTGAAAGTTTTCTTGAATCATATTGGTTTATGAATACAGTGGGAATTGTTAAGGACTGATGGCCTGACAAACTTCGGTTGACTGCACATTGTGTTTGCAGAGTTTAATGAGTGTCAGAACCCAAGCAAATTTCCACTTAGTGCAGAGAAATGGAGGAGGCACATAATGCTTTCAGTTCAAAGACTGAAGTAAAAGGAATGGATGTCCATTTGGGAGTGGAAAGATCGAACTCCAATGGGCATGGAGAAGAGATAGATAAGGAAGGGCACATGATGAAAATCATTGAAAGATTGCAGAAATATGCCTAGACTCACCGAGCAAATAACATAAAGCTCATGAAAGCCAGGGATCAACAAGGAAAATTCAACTTAAAGTTGATGCAAAGTCTAGAGAAAATAAAAAGAAAGTTAGATAGGGAGAGTGACTCAATCAAAACAGGGAGTCGCAAGACCCCTGAGAAGAAAAGAAGATCAAGAAGCATTATCAGGCAACATCGTCATTCCCCGAAACATTCCAATAAGGAAGCACATAGTAGTTCAAGCCCATCTCCTACCATAAAACATAGGAAATATGGAGTGGATGAACTGAAGCGTGAAATAAACAATATTAAGCCTCCTACGTTTGATGGAGAACACAAGAAGGAGGAATATGCTGAAACATGGCTTCTTGGCATGAGGAAATATTTCCAACTGCAGAATTATTCCTCTCATGCAGAAGGAAGAATTGCAATGTATCAACTGAGAGGAAAGGCATCCATGTGGTGGGATCAATTAGTGCAGGTGAAACACATTAAAGAGAAAGATATTACTTGGAAAGAATTCAAGAAGTATTTTGAAAAGAAATAATTGACTAAGAGATACTATGACAGAAAGATTCAAGAGTTCTTTGAACTCAAGATGGGTAGAATGACTATTGATGAATATGAAAGGAGATTCCTAGAATTGTTGAAGTATGTTCCATTCATCAAAGATGAGACTGTAAAAATTCAAAGGTATCTGAGTGGACTATCATCTCCCATCAGTGACAAGATCCAATATGATGATCCTAAAACTATGGAAGAAACGATAAGGAAATAAAAATGCTTATATGAGCAACAAAGAGAAAAGCTCACTTTTTGGAAGGTTTGGGATGACAGGAAGAAGTTCAAGAAAGAGCAGAGGCAGAAGGGAAACAAACCTCCCTTTTTCAGAAATAGTCCTCAAGGACATACATCTTTTAGAGAGCAGAGAATGGTTGAAGTAGGGGGACAAAGGCCAAGGAAGATGCCCATTCAATGTTGGGGTTGTCAGGGAAATCACAAGTACAGAGATTGTCCCCACAAAAATGGAAAAGTGAGAGATGTCCACAATGTTCAGCAAGCTGAAACAATGGAGGACATGGGCAGTAGAATACCAAGGATCTATGCAGCCTTGGACAACAAACAAGCTGACTTTCAATCACACATGATTGAAGTTGAATGTATGATCAATAACCATACCTTTACTATTTTAATTGATTTAGGGGCTAGTCATAGTTATATAGATCCTAGAATGGTGGAAAGTTTTCATTTGCCAAGAAGAAAGCATAGAAAATATTGGTTAGTGCAGTTGGCTATAGGAGCCAAGAGAAAGGTTGTTGAGTTGGTTAAGTCATGTCGAGTGGACATGAATGGACTGATCACAAGGGCTGAATTAAACATCTTACCTTTAGGTTCCTATGAGTGTCTAATTCGGATGGATTGGTTGGACTAGCACCATGCCATCTTAGAATATTGTAATAATGAATTCACTTGCCTAGATGAGGAAGGAAACCCAAGGAAAGTGCAGGGAATCCCAAGGGTAGTTACTGTTCGAGAAATCTCCGCAATACAGCTGAATAAGTGCTACAGAAAAGATTGTCAAATAATTGCAACCCATATGGAGGAAGCACCTAAGGATAAGGTGCCAAATATCGAAGACCATGCAGTATTAAAATATTTTGAAGATGTATTCCAAGAGGTACCCAGACTACCCCCGAAGAGAGATATTGATTTCTCTATAAACCTGATGCCTGGAGCAGCTCCAGTGTCAAAAAATCCTTATAGAATGAGTACACCAGATTTGAAGGAATTGCAATTGCATCTTGAAGAACTTATGAAGAAGGGGTATATACACCCAAGTGTGTCACCTTGGGGTTCCCCAGTCTTGTTCATGAAGAAGAAATATGGGACATTGATACTATGCATCAATATCACACAGTTGAACAAAGTGACTATTAAGAACAAGTATCCTTTTCCAAGGATCGATGATCTCTTTGATCAGTTGAAGGACTCCAAGATATTTTCAAAAATAGATCTCAAGTCAGTGTATCACCAGGTAAGGATAAAATATGAAGACATCAACAAGACCTCCTTTAGAACAAGGTATGGTCATTATGAATTCACAGTGGTTCCATTTGGGTTGTTAAATGCACCTGCTGTTTTTATGTGCCTAATGAATGGTGTATTCAGGGAATATCTAGACAAGTTTGTCATAGTCTTTTTGGATGACATCTTGGTGTATTCCAAGTTGGAGGAAGAGCATGAACATCATCTGAAGATGGTATTGCAAGTGCTAAGAGAGCACCAACTGTATGCCAAATTGAGCAAGTGCTCATTTTATCAAAAGCAAATCCATTACTTGGGGCATATCATTTCAAAGGATGGGATAGTCGTGGATCCTGAGAAGATAGAAGCCATCAGAGAATGGTCAGTGTCAAAGAATGTTATAGAAGTCAGATCCTTTATGGGTCTAGATGGATATTACAAAAGGTTCATTGCAAGGTTCTCAAGGATAGCTCACCCCATCACTTCCTTGCAAAGGAAGGAGAAGAAATTTCAATAGACAGAGGAATGTGAGAGAAGCGTCCAACAATTGAAGTAGCAGTTAGCCAGTGCTCCAATCCTAAGGATTGCAGACTCAAATGAAGATTTTTTAGTGTGTACAGATGCATGCAAATAAGGACTAGGAGGAGTCCTCGATCACAATGGATTTGTAATATGTTATGAGACCAGGAAGCTGAAAGATCATGAAAAGAACTATGCAACTCATGATTTGGAGTTCGCAGCCATAGTGCACTCTCTGAAGAAATGGAGACATTACCTCATGGGAAAGAAGTTTGAACTGAGGATAGACCATAATGGTCTGAAGTATTTGTTTGATCAACTGACCTTAAATGTTAGGCAAAGTAGATGGTTGGAATTCCTTTGTGAGTACAACTTTGATATCAAGAATATCAAAGGAAAGGAGAACAAAGTGGCTGATGCACTCAATAGAAGAGTGCATGAACTACATTCTATGGCCATTAACATGTATCAAACTGATATTAAAGGAAGATTTTGGAAGCTGCAAATGCAGATTTGTAGTGCATGGAATTAGTAGCAAAGCTACAATAATGTAAGATGCTACAAAAAGTGGAATATTATAAATTGGAGGCTGATGGAACACTCCTGTACAAAAAAAAAAATTATGTACCTAATTTCCAGGAATTGAGAATCATGATCTTGAAAGAAATGCATAATGTGCCTTATGATGGGCACACAGGATATCAGAAAACAATGGCAAAAGTCAAGAGCCATTACCTTTGCCCAGGTATGAAGAAGGAAATTACAGAATACATCGCCAGATGTATGGAGTGCCAGAAGGTCAAAGATGAACATAGGCACCTAGCAGGGTTGCTACAACCTTTACCCATTCCTGAGTGGAAGTGGGAGGTGGTGACAATGGATTTCATCACAGGATTGCCCAGAACCAGAAAGCAACATGATTCCATCATGGTGGTGGTGGATAAGATTACGAAAGCTTCCCATTTATTCCATTAAAGACTACTCACAAGGAAGCTAATGTTGTCGATATCTATATGAGGGAAGTAACACGATTACATGGTATTCCCAAGACAATTGTGTCTGACAGAGACCCAAAATTCACCTCAAAATTATGGAAAGGGTTAATTAAAGGGTTCAAAATGAATCTGAACTTCAACATTGCTTATCATCCGGAGATTGATGGGTAGATAGAGAGGGTGAACCAAGTGATAGAAGATATGCTAAGGGTGTATGTGATGGACAAACCATCTAAATGGGAAGACTACCTACACTTGGTAGAATTTGCCGACAACAATGGGTATCAATCATCATTGAAGATGAGCCTGTTTGAAGCACTTTATGGTAGAAAGTGCAACACCCCAGTAAGTTGGGATAACCCAATTGATAGGGCAGTGGTTGGGCCAGAATTTCTCAATGAAATGGAAGAAAAAATGCTGAAGATCCAAAAGAATTTGAAGGCTACCCAAGACAGGTAGAAAATTTATGCTGATAAAAACAGAACCCACAGGGAGTTTAAAGTGGGTGATCATGTTTTCTTGAAAGTGAAATCCAACAGAAGTTCCCTGAAGCTGGGAAACTATTCCATGTTGGCAGCCATATATTGTAGGCCATTTGAAATCCTAGAAAGGATTGGGCCAGTTGCATATATGCTTGCATTGCCTGCATCAATGACTGTACATAATGTGTTTCATATTTCATTACTTAAAAAATATATACATGATGCTAATCATGTAATTGATTGGAATGTGATTCAGGTGGAGAAAAAAGGCGTCTTGTAAGTGCATCCAGTGTGCATATTGGACTAGAAGAGAAAACAACTCTAGAATCGAGCCATAGGGATTGTAAAGGTCTAGTGGACTTGGTACGGTCCTGAGGACGTGACATGGGAGCATGAGGATGCTATGCGGGCAAAGTACCCGCATCTTTTTGAAGATTTTGGAAATCTTGTTGGTGCTGTGTAAATAAGTTGCACTGAGGACAGTGCAAAAATAAGGGGAGGGGATTGTAATATCCCCAAGGACGAGCCCTAGTTATATTTTTGAATTGTAATTATGTTATAGGATGGTGAGCCAAGTGTTTATAAGCTAAATACTTATATGTTTATTAGGCCAGAGATCCTAGATGCTTAAGGCCATGAGCCTAATTTTGTATATATAATTATGTAGATCATTAATAAAATATAAACATCACTACGTGTAGACCGACCATGAAGAAAGAGTGATGGGGCACTAAGCTTCCACTAGGTAGGGTAAGGAAGGGGG
>JASDQU010882082.1:0-34478 GCA_032191745.1 Picea mariana
TTTTATAGTAGTAGTTTTCAACAATATGTCCTATTCTACCATAGTTAAAGAATTTGATAGGAGACTTACCTTTGTATCTTCCACTTCCCTTCTGGAACCTTCCTACAAAATTTGCTATTTCTTCATCAAGGTCATTATCCTTGTCTTTTGTCTTCTTTATGTCTTTAAAGGATGCTTCATTGTTTGGTTGGTCACTTTCTGTACCTGTTCTCATTTCATATGCCATAAGAGTCCCATTTAATTCATCCATTGTCATTTTGGTCAAGTCCCTAGTTTCTTCAATGGAAGAGACCTTAGCATCATACTTTAAGGGAAGTGATCTCAACACCTTTTGTACAACCAAGGATTCATCGATCTCTTCACCTAATCCTCCGATAGCATTAACAACTTCATCGACTCTAAGAAAATAGGTTGCAATATCTTCCTTTTCATTCATCTTCAAATTTTCAAATTCTGCTCTATGTCATTGAAGCTTGACCTACTTAACTTTTGGATCACCTTCGTAGATACTCTTGAGTTTGTCCCATACCTCTTTAGCACTATTGCAACCCATCACTTTGCTAGCAATGGTTGGTGCCAATTATGCTAGAATAACATGTCTAGCTTTTGAATTACAACTCATAAGCTTCTTCTCATTTGGATCAGTTGGAGCATTATTTGGGATTACATATCCATTTACAACTGAGTACAAAATGTCTACTCCCAAATACGTTAGGTAAGTTTTCACTCTCTCACTCTAGTATGCATAATTTCTTCCATCAAATTTTTGAATCCCATTTGAAATGTGCTCATGGTCATCCATCTTTGCTCAAGATTTTCCTTCCAGTGGTTAAACTCTTCTGAAGGCAACCTGCTCTGATACCAATTGTTGATACTGAGAGGGGGGTGAATCAGTATCAAGTACAATTCAAAAAACTTTTTCAACTTATACTTAAACCATTCAATTATATCCAATGAGAAATGAACAATAGTATAAGAGTTACACCAATATACCACAATACACCATGCACAATATATGAGAAATAATCACTAGTTTTTGTTCAAGGGAAGTAATGACTTCCAAAGGTAGCTACAGCTTCCAAACATAGAGGGAGGGATAAAACTCCAAGAGGAAGATACAATCCTCCAATATCAAGAGAGATTTGAACTCTCCATCCTTGCCCCTTCCTTCCACCCAAGAATATATGAGAGATAATAAAACTTTACATTAAATCATCACCATCAACCAATCATCACATATAACTTGATACTGCTTCCTGAGACTTCTTCAATTTCTGCAATTCTTCAATTCTTGGAGTACTCTGATTCTATAGATAATATTAATCAATGTATTCTCTGAAACTCCTCCAATTTTCACTCCTTGAATCCTCCCCAAAAAGAGGTTATAGAAAGAATGGTAGACTTTATTCAATTTTGGTGTATTCAGAAGACCCAACTTCTACAGCATGCCCCGTGCTCAATATTTAACATCCAATTTTAAAACTTGTACACAAGAAACTAAAGTTTGTAATATTTGCAATGGAAGTGGTCCCACTTAATTTGGATTCTTTATGAAGAAGTTATGACTAATTTACCCATAAAACTTGTTTATTGACTAGCTTCAGGACTGGTCACAAACTCTATCTTCCACAAAGTGTATCTCCATAATTATAGTGAATCAAGAGCTGAAATTTTTACCAGAGGTACCTTGATATGTATTATCAATACCATAGTGATTTCACCATCTGAATCGTTATAGAACATTTTTTATAGCAAAAATGGTAAGATGACCTGAAAATAACATACCTTAGAACACATCACCAAAAGACTTCATCCTCCCTTGAAATCCGGCCTTCTTTTACTTCTTATTTCCTATGAAATTCGACTTGTCTCAAAATGAATGTATAATGATGTTTATTTATACCATTTATGTCACTTCATTTTAACATTAGGGCCGACCTGGCACTTTCTTATTTTGTAATTATTGTCTTTAATTATCTTCAGGGCCTACATGTACTTCCTTCTTCAATTCGCTTTGTCATCTTCAAAAATTCATTTCTCCTCAACTATGAGGATACACATGATGTGCCACATACCACCGAAAACAAAATGATGTATACTATCCATTCATGGGTGTTGTATATGCATGTGCATTGTCCTTCATGTCCAAATACCTTTATCAATCTTGCGGTCCAAAACCCATGACTAGGGTTGAAATCAATGACAACAACCAATATTCCAACATATGTAACCATCATCAGGGTGACCAAAATAATGTGTAATAGAATGCCCCCAAAAGTATGAGGCTGGAACTCGAGATGGTCGAAGTACTTTATAAAATAAGCATGTATGTGTCGAGAACTAGGGGCACACCAATCAGGAACTTGCAAACAATCAAGCATCTATACAATATCACATTATGTTTGAGGTAGGCATTCTCATGTCCAGACCATAAATGACTAAAACCATAAATGTAGGTCGTGGCTACCAATTATACAATGTAGATCCATGTCAACAAAAATTTTCATAGCCACTAGGAATACACTATGGATCCATGCATTGAGAACTCAAGTAAGAACATAGCCATGAGACATACAAGGTGGATCTATGTGTAAAAAAAAATCACAAATACTCCATCGCAACCTGGACCAAAAACTGATGAAGTCCAAGGTATTCAATCCATCGTCCATTAGTATGATTCTAGTCATGTGATTACAGATGTCGAAGTTGAACATGAATAGAAACCACTTGATTATCAGTCATTGATTAAAAATGTTAACAAGTGCAAGGGAAATCACCATTGATATCAATGACTCCCAAGGTACTCTAGTACAATCCATCAAGTGTGAATAAAGGAGTTGAAGTTGAACACTTGATAGAATCTCTCGGTCAGGGATCGATGATGTAGACCCATTGTCGAAAGTGAAGAAACATACCATTGAGGCATGCAGGCTCTAAGGTACTAAATAATTTCTAAGTCTTTTTCTTGGATAATGAGCTGAAGTCGACAGGAGAAGACTCGTCACAAGAGGGCCTTGATGTATCCCCCATCAATGACACGAAATGAGTAACATATTCAGGGTAGATCAAAATACACAAGTGACTTGGGATTGACACAGAGAAGGCCAACATGGTAAGAATGGAAAATTGCAGATGGACGACTTATAGAAGGTTCCGGTCAAACTTATCTTGAAAATATGAACGGCATGATAATGATCTTGGCAGTATTGACTCAAATATGACCCAAGGTCAGACAAGAGACAAATGGATTACCCAACCCAGATTCAAATGAGGAAGAGGGGTGTCATGTTCAAGAGCAATGCTTACTTCCATTAATACAAATACAGAGACATATACCATTCCCAAATTTTCCCCCACCATTTCTGGCAAGTACCTCCTTATTTTTATGCAAACTTAAGGAGGATAACATATGCTTGTCAATTTAAGCTCATCCTTCGGACAAGTCCCTCAGAGTACATTTAACGAACCCTAAGAAGGAGTGGTTCAGTCTCGTATGGATCTATTGATGTGTGTTTAACGAGTCCAATGATAGAAAACTCGAAGGTTTTTCATGATTATAGAGTCTGGAAAAACACTTAAAAGAGAACTCTCTCAGTTCCTTTTTCATAAAATAGTTTGAAAGGACTGAAAAAATGATAAACTATTTCCCATCAAATATTTTCTTCAAATACTTTTATGAGCGTGAAAAGAACAAGGTCGCTCGACAATCTTTTCGTTGTTTAAGGAGCATGAAAAGAGCTTAAATAATTCTCCATAGGTTTCGTTATTTTCGTGTTACAATGACAAGTACAAAAAGATGACAAATTTATACTCATGTATGTTCTCATTGGTTTTCGAGCCTGAGAACGAACAAAGACTGTGCTCGAGGTTTTTTCTAAAAAACCTTAAAAACTAGTTGTACATGTGACAAAAATAGAATAAATCACAAAAACTGTCCATAATTCGTTGTCCAAAGTCCTAAATTTCTTCTTGCAAGGAACAAAACACTTACAATACCTTTAGAGTTAATGGGTTTTTGACCAAAATGTATTTATATTAAACAAAATATTATAAAAAATGATAAAAAAGAAATAAATAGAAGAAAAAAGTCTTTTTCACCATTTTATTTTCACTTGGTCAAAAACTTACCAAAAACCCTTATTTTTCACCTCAACTTCAGTGAAGGATTGCATAGGCCATAGGGAATCATTCAACAAATGAATTACATAAAAGAGGTAAGCATCTCATCTTCTTCCTTTTCAATGGATTAATTTTTGTTTTTGATGGTGAAAAATCAATTTTTTTTATGATTTGGGACTGCTAGTAGTGCACTGGGGCCTGCAGAAATCAACGATTCTTGCAGGTGTGTTAATGCGCGCTCACAGAAATCCTGCACTGTACTTGAAGCTTGATTGTGGTGACCGGAAAAATAAAATGGAAAGTGAACGTTGAATAAATAAAAATCCCAAAAAATGTTGAAAAAGTGTGCTAAAGATCTTCTTTGTTTCTGATGCAGGTGTTTGCTTGAAAATATGTTGGAATGGTGAGAGTGTGAGCATGAAGAAGATGATCTCATGGATTTAAATGATCCAAGGACCGTGAATGCACTCTGACAATGTGGCCTATTAAAATTCTTCAAAGTTCAGGGCATGAGAGCCCAATGAAGATTACTAGAATATCTGGTTCATATCTGGGATTTAGAACAACAAGTGTTCCATGTGGGCGTTCATGCCCTCTCTTTGGATATTGAGGACATTTATTTGTTGACATGGTTGTCACATCGTGGGGAATGCATGACTTTGACAGGTGATCGAGGTGGGGGATTTCCCATGAGTGAGTACATTCGTTGGCATTGTGAACCTGATGCCAAAAGATGTAAAGGAAAAGTATCAATCCGAGGCGTGAGAGATTTGACCCTCAGGACCATCATTTTTATTTTTGCACGGATGGCAGGGAGTGCTTCGCCACACATGGCACTCCAAATTTACTTTCAATATTCTATTGAATTCTTGGAGCCTCGAGTATTCAATTGGTGTGACAGTGTATTACGCAACATGAAAACTCAACTCACGAAAAGTAGGAATGGGGACCTAAAACAATTCGGTTATGGGTCCATTTTAGTATATTTCTTCCTAGAAAGAGTTCCACACCTATGCCTATAGGAGGAATGGGGAATACTAGTCTTGAGAGACCCACAAATGAAAATATGGTGTGATCTGATGACATGACATGTGGTGGGATGAATTGTGAGGTATGATGATACATTCTTCAATTGGTTGGGACTGCAAATCCTGATGATTGATGATTATGCTTATGTTGGTATAGACTTTCGGGGTGATCCAGATTTGTTTCTCCTTGAGGGATATCAGTGGTGAGATCTAAGTAAGAAAGGCATTTGTTTTTTACAATGTTTTTATTAGTTTTTAAAATATTTATTGTTTTTGTGTTTGCAATTGAAAGACTAATAAAAAAAAATTGATCATGTAGATGTAGGGCCACATCGACCCCCAGGGTCTTCTCCTATTCAAAGGTGATGAGAGGCACGTGTAGTAGCTAGATGGGATGTTGAGGATTATGATGCGATAGAGTAGAATCTAGAAGGCTTGACGATAGACATCCCTGATATGTCCATCGAGGAGATCTCGAGGCGTTATCAACGCCATACTGTAGGTGTATCTGGCTCTCTTAGTTGGTTACTACGTAGAGAAGCGAGAGCAGTAGTATGCTATCACGAAAGGCATCCATGAGGCCATTTTGTAGGGGCCATGGGATCTATATTTTGATCTTTTGATCTTCAGATAAAAAATATTTTTGTAAACATTATATCATTATATATATATATATATATATATATATATATATATACACACATGAGGCTTTTACCGGTTTACTCTACTTTTTGTACAATATGTGAAATGTGATTGGAATTACAAATGTCTCAAATGTTTTTCTAATACATGATTAGCTAGAGAATCAATTAATGTATTTAGACATATAGGAATGTCTTGATATTCAATATAATCGAAATGATGTTCCAAGAGGCAGATTTGTAAATATACCCGTAGTAGAGTAGGGCTTTGGATAATATAGAAAATTTTCAACTATAATACTACTAGCTGCGAATCAAGTCGTATAACGAAGCGACGAATCCCAAGAGAAATAGAACTAGTCAATAATTCGATGACCACGCTATACTCTGCGATATTACTAGTCACTCGACCGAGACAAACACCTTGTAGACAAATAAGTTTGTTTGAGGGTGCATAAATTTCCCAAGCAGCAGAAGCTAAGTTCCGGGTACTACGGCTAGCACCATCGGTGAAGCCAATGTAAGGTAGAAAAAACACTAACATATTTAGACCAAACACAATGCAAGATAAGCAGTCAGTGGTAAAATTCAAATAGAAAAAACACACTAAAGTAACACACAAGAGTATGATACAGTAAAAATACAAGTGCTTATGCAGAGATAGGCTAAGCATAGTATTTCTTCAAGTAAAGCCCATTTCTGGGTTCACTCAAAGGAGTGCCATCGTAATATACTAACTCATATGCTCCCTTCTCTAACACTCTTTTAACAATATAAGGGTCTTGACACATAGCCTCAAATTTTTCGGCTCCTCGAAAATCACGATCTTGTTCATAGAGGAGAACTAGATCACCTTCAGAAAATGTGCGTGGCTTGACATGTTTGTCATATTGGGTTTTTCGCGTTTCTTCTGG
Organism: Picea mariana; assembly: GCA_032191745.1. Taxonomy (NCBI): domain Eukaryota; kingdom Viridiplantae; phylum Streptophyta; class Pinopsida; order Pinales; family Pinaceae; genus Picea; species Picea mariana. The sequence goes on from JASDQU010882082.1 coordinate 6,703, forward strand.
GTTTCAATAGCTAGGGTGGCATCGCGAGGGGTTTCTTCCAATTGCATAAGATACAACAGATGTTCCTCCTCAGCAGAGGTATTTGGGAGAAGTTGGATGACTAGTTTTAATGATGGAATTTCACATTCAATCGGTAGAACAACTTCTAAACTGTACATTAAATGGAAAGGTGTAAACCCCATGGCTAACTTCACGGATGTCCAATAGGCCCACAATGATGGGAACAACATTTTGTGCCAACTTGTTTTGTGAATTCCAATAATTTGTCGAAGCATGGTAATAAGTACTTTGTTTATTGCTTTGACTTGGCCGTTGACCTGTGGATAGTAGGGGGTTGAGTTTTCATATTGAAGACCCAACTTTTCCGTAAGCTCAAATATCATAAAGTTTTGAAAGTGGCTGCCTTGATTGGTGATGATAGCCTGTGGGATTCCAAATCGTGTAATAATGTGATTGAAGATGAATAGGGCTGCAGTTTTACCCATGTTGTTGAATGTAGGCATCACCTCAGCCCATTTCGTGAAATAATCTATGGCTACAATAATGTACCCATGCCCCCTGGCCGAGTGAGGGTTACATGTCATGAAATCGATGCCCCATTTAGCGAAGGGTCTAATGGAAACTACAGGATGTAAGGGAGCGAAGTGAGATCTTATTTTGTTATTGTATGTTTGGCAAGCGTGGCATTTTTGGATGGAAATAATACAATCTTTGAATAGAGAAGGCCAAAAATACCCATCTCATAAGATCTTTTGGGCAATATCATACCCAGACATGTGACCACCACATTCTCTAGAATGGTAGTCATTCAAAGATTTCTTAGCCTCACTGTGAGACATCGTCGAAAAACGGAATCAACTCCATGGTGATAAAAAGTATCACCGAGGATGATATACTGGCGAGCTCGGTAACGTATGAAATGATGGTTAGTACTAGACAAATTGGGCTGAAAAGTCTGAGCTTGGAAATATATAATGATATCTCCATACCAAAGGTCATCGGAACTGATCAAAAAAAGGGATTCATCAGGTAATGAATCCTCTGCTACATTTTTCGTCTTAGGACAGGGAAGGTCACATATCAATTCAGCAAACACCAAGGATTTCTTGGACTTAGCACGTTCAAACTCTAAGTCAAAATCCTGTAGTATCACAATCCATTTGGAGTATTTTCCCCCTAGCAACTGGCATGTAAGAATGTGTTGCATGGGGTTGGAATCGAAAATCATGGTGGTCTTGCATAAAAGGATATAGTGCCAGAAACATTGGACAACTTGAACAACTTCGAAGGCCATCTTTTTAAAATGTAAATACTTGGCTTCGGTAGTCGTGAGACTCCGACTCAAATAATAAATAACATGTTCGTCGCGAGAATCGTCCACTTGGACGAGAACCTTGGTGATGGTAGAATCTGAAGAAACAAGATAAAGGAAATAATCTCGACTATAATCGGGTGGGAAAAGTAGTGGGGTACGGGTTAAACTCAATTTCAAAGCATCGAAGGCTTTGTTGGTAGTGGTTTCCCATACAAATTTAGAGCCTTTCTTTAATAGTCGAGTAAATCTGAGCGTTAACTCAGCGTAGTTCAGGATAAAATGACGTAGAAAGTTTTCCTTCGCTTACAAACTTTGTAGCTGGCTAAGTGAAGAAGGAGGAGGGACATTGAGAATGGCCTCAACCTTCAAAAGAGCTACGTTAATCCCTTGATGTGACACAATAAATCCTAAGAGTCTGTCAGAATCCACACAAAAAACACATTTGTGTGGATTTAGTCATATACGATAGAACCGACAACAAAGGAAAATGGCTCGGAGGTGGGATGGATGGTCACTACGATGCATGGAATGTGTTGGTAGGTCATCTAAATATAGTTGTACAATGTGATTAGTATCATGGAAATCATAAGACATAACACGGTGAAACGTGGCACCAGTGTTCTTTAAACTGAAGGGCAGTTTCCGGTAGGCAAAAGTTCCCCAAGGAAAAATAAAAGCAGTTTTGTGTTGATCTGTGGGTAATATGTTGATCTTATTATATCCAAAGAAACCATCCATGAGAGAGAATATTTCACTTCCAATGCAATCGTCGACGATTTGGTCAACGAAGGGGGTGGGAAAGTTGTATTTAGGACAAGATTTATTGATATCGCTATAATCAACACAGACGCTGATCGTACCTTGTTTCCTGTTAACCAGAATGAGATTGGATACCCAAACATTTAAAGCCACGGGATAAATAAAGCTAGCTTGAAGAAGTTTTTTGACTTCAAGCTTGATAGCGGCTACTTTACGAGAGTGGACTGGGCGAAGTATTTTCCGGACGGTTTTAGCGCCTAGGTATGTCTTGATTTCATGTAAAACAATATCAGGGTCAATACCAGGAATGTCTTCGTAACTCCAGGTGAAGATGTCATGAAATTATTGAAAAATGGATTTATGCATGGCAACTTCATCAGTGGAACACGAAGCTCCGATGTGCACATTTTCAACAACTCCAGTTTTGATAGAGATGTCGAGGGGGATGGTGGGTGAAATGTTTCTTAAGTTCCTTTTGTATAACACATCGTGTGTGGAGTTGGGAACCAAAGTAATAACGACAATGGTCGACGGGGTCGAAATCTATTGGTAACTCTCGAGGGTGTGTTGTTCCAGGAAGAGAATGGAACAATGATGTCCATCATCCCAAAGAGTGTCCTCCATAGACATAACCAACATAATCATCTCATTTGTGGGAAAAATAACATGAAAAGGATTAGGAGATGAATTGCCAAGAGAGGGGGTAGAGGGGGATGCCGATTGAATGGATTGGTAAGCGGATTCAACCAGACTCAAGGGAATCTGGTCGTCGTAGCGAAGATAATCACCGTGTGTGGGTACTACCCATGGGTTAGAAGACATGGGAGTTTCATGGACGAAGGTGGATATCATGTTAATCGAGGCAACCAAAGGAGGTGGAATGTCGGGTGGTGGGATGGGAAAAGTACCCATTAGAATAGAATCTTTTAGTAGACCCACACCGACATTATCATACCTAGGTGGGGTATTTGCAATGAAAGGTATGTTGTTGGTATGTGTATCAGAGTTAAAGAAGGCCAGTTGGTCTACTGTTACTACCTTTCCTTGATGTGGAAAACGTACAGCACGGAAAAGAGTGGACACAACTGGATGCATGGAATCAATCCAGTTGCAGCCGATTAAAAGGTTGTAATCGAGAGGTGCTTTAAATACCTCAACTTCTACACTGACTGATTTTCCTTCTAACGTGATGGGAAACAAGGGGAGGACATCGTAAGGTTTAAATCCAGAGCCATTAAAGGCTTTGAGTGTGTTGTGTGATTCAGTTAAGGGAGGAGAGTGGATGGATTTCCAATAGAGACGGACATGACACATGTCGAGGCACCCTCATCGATAACTGTTCTACAAATTTTCTTGTTGACAACAACTTGTATTTGAAATGTGAGCTAAGCGGGCAGCCTTGGAATGTGATCTTCCAAGTCAAAAATTATTAAATTTGTATCTGTAGGATCGATTCCACCCATAGCTTTCAATAGTGCCTTCCGTTGAGTAGGAAAGCTCTGGAGGACTTTGAGGGCCGACATCGCGGATGGTTCTTGGGCCAGATCCTCTACAATGTTGTAGTTCTGGGAAGCACGCACATGAGGATTGAATTCAGACTTCGAACACCACCATTTGGGGAAAGGCAAAGAACTGTATCTATGCTCAGTCATTCAATATGAAGAGGACCATTGGTAGGTGGAACCGAGGGAGACTTTTGGACCAATGAAGCTAGTATTTTGTCAAATTTCTCCTTGGAGGACGAATAATCTTTGTCTTGAGTGGTAAGTGTGATGTCATTCTTCTTTGAATCACCATTACACATTAGGACATAGGAAGTAGTGGAGGGGGAAGGTTGGTCATGAATGACCAATTGGGCTTGATATTGAGAGGGGAAGGGTTCTGACAACATGGCCGACGTAGGCAGTTTTGGGGTCCCTTGAAGGAACTTAGTAACCTCGGCCCGTCTTGGACAATCCTTAGTATAGTGATCATCACCACATATAAGACAAGGGTATCAAGATTTGCGCTTATCCTTATCATCAACAGGTTGTGTTTTGGTCTTCTCAGATTGTTGATTATTTTTATCCTCCTTATTCTTACCCTTCCCTTTTTTAGATTTATTCTTTCCGGTAGGGGTAGATTGAATAGAGTTCACCTAAGAAGTCTTGCCGACGGGAGGAGTAGAAGACAGAGCATGTTGAACATTAGAAGCAACAAACTTGAGTTTTGTGGTAGAGACTTGTGTGGAGTGGGGTTAAGCATGGAAAGTGTCAATCACACCATTAGCTACATGAGAAGAAGCAAGAGTAGTTGAGGTAGCAGTAGTACAAGCACGAGGTGCATGAGGGAGTAAATTGTAAAGAGTACCCATTTGTGAGTAAAGGAGGTTGAGCTATTGAGCACGATTGATCGCCTATTCTTCTGTGACAACTCCACCCATGGTGATGTCACAAGCAATGTCATTCACAAATGATTTCGTGAACCACTCTGCCAGTAAATGATCGGAAAGCTCGAGTTTGATTAGACGTCATCTCCATCTCCACTCATGAATGTGATCAGAGATATGAGTGGCTTTGGTTTTCTTGAAAGAACTCAAAATTTTGGTTCTCGTTTCGTAACGGATCAGTAACTGGTGCTGGGTGAGGAAAGCCATGGCGAGGGTGTTGAAGTTAGTGAAGAAGACTCATGGTAATTCTATATACCACTTCACGGCTGAATCCATGAGAGTTCGCTAAAAAATACGTAATCAAATAGATTCATCCATCAAAGAGTTGGATGAACACCAAAGGTGGAAAGTCATTACATGATTTTTTGGGTCCTCTCTTAGTTTACCATTGAACTTAGGAATGTCAGATGGTAGTTTGGCCGGTATTATGGGCCACTGAGGAGAGTGAATGATAGGATCATTTAAAATTCTAGACATATTAGGGAGGTCTAAGGTGGCCAAAAAGGGTAATTGTCTGTTCACGTGGGGGTACTAGTGACTTTGGGGAGGAAGCCCTATAAGTATACCAGTAGGACCATAAGAAGTTTGCATATAATGCAAAGATCTGGGTAGATTTGGTTGTTGGTGCGGAGGCATGTAACCTATAGGGTTGTACTGGTTAGGGTTGTTCCCTTGAATAGGGACATTGGGTCAAGCGTTCAAACCCCAAATGGGATTGGACGGACCTGGATATGGTTGGCCTGTACTAGGGGTTATGAAAGAGATAGCTTGAGGTTGTTTCCCCCCAGTCGGTTGAGGATTATTTTGGGTAATATAGTTCTAGTATTGGGCCAAGGCTGTAGGTATGTTCTATCCATAGGGTGGGGTTGGTGGGGATTTCCCTCCAATCGGGGGTTGCATCCCAATTGGGATTTTACCTCCAAAAGGGGATTGCGTTTGGCCTCTAGGGTGAAATTGTCCACCAACAGGAATCTGGTAATTAGGTGTGAAAGACAAGGTGGTGCCACTAGGGTTGGTTCCTCTGATAGGAGATGGAAGAGACCCTCTGGAAGGGGGTCGAGGAAGTGTTGGAATAAAACCAGGAACAAGATTATGCCCAGAAGGAGTGGAAACTCCAGGAGTGTCGGATGGGACTTGGGTAGGAATGGGTATAGAAGAATTCAACGCATGATATCCAGGGGGAAGTGTTGGGGTGAGTCTAGGTGAAAGCAATGTGCCATTGGGGGCTTGTCTAGCCACCATATTCCTTGTGGGAATAGTCGTAGTATTTGAGACCATTGTAAATTGGGCCATCTGAAGGGGGACGGTCGAGTTGGGATCCGCCAACTGGGTGGCGGAACCGCTGAACAGATAGGTATTCGTAATGAGAGTAGGTTCTATATCAGATGTTTTGGGCAGTTCATACTCAACGAATATGTCAACACTTCTGTTGGGGCCGAAAATATATCGTCTCGGAATGTGAGAAGACCAAAAGGGATCCTGACCTTCAGGGCCTACGAATGGTCTGGTTGGTCCTACAAAAGTTTCAACAATAATATCTCTAGAAGAATTTACCCCAATAATACGTCTCTCGGAACTATGAGGAATTTGAAAAGACTCTAGAGAATCAAAACCTTCCATTCATGGAGTGGCAGTGTCTTATACCTCACTCTGTTGAGGAGAGTCCTCCAGTGGGTTGGTAGGAAAGGGTTGAGAACATCCCAGATCTTCTGCGAGTAGTCCTTGCATTCTAGGTGAGAGGCGTGGAGGGTCAATGTTGGCGGAGCTAAATATCTTACAAAATAAACTCAATGGACAACTTATGGAAACAAACAACACACGCTAGTAAAATCTAGGAATCAAAACCAAGCAAACAAGATCTTCCTATTCCAAAGTCACTAGTTGGTGATGAAATCCAACGTCAAGACAAGAAGGGGTTGGACTAGGGTGAAAAAGTTATTCTCATGACCTTCTTGATGGACTTACACCCTGGTGCAAGCTCCCACACATAATCATGGGTATACCCTCCAGGGAGCCCGAGTGAGTCTAGCCAATGTTGATTCCAGGTACTGTGAAGACTTACCCCTCCACAGTCACCTTGTGTAAGAACCTAAGAAGATAGGCTACTAGAGTTACCACAAACAACAACGATGCATGGCGGAATAGTCAACAGTCCAATCAACACCCAAGGGTAGGGTATCTGGTCTGAAATCAACTTGAGAGTCTTCCACTCATCATTGTAGGTATACCTTCAAGAGACCCCCTTAATCCATGCAATCTCTACACTGAGACCAACAAACCAAGGTGAGTAACTATGTCAATCTCAATGCGACCTCGGGTTTGACCCTTGTATGAGAAGGGCTTCCAAGGACAAAATGTTGCAAATGGAATTTGACACTCCCTATCACAAGATACTATTGTGTTTTTTGTGCTTTGGAGAATGTGTATCACTACCTATTCCAAAGATCTAGGCTAGCTAATGTTGGTGTAAAAGAGCCCCAGAAAATGTTCTAGTTGAATTTTAAAGTTTCACAATATTATTAAAGGTTGTTGTTACTCAAGAGGGAGATGGGAATGAAATCAATGTTGTGTAATACTTTGACCCAACAATGTGTAAATAGAAATGAATGATACAAACTTTTATTCAATGAATTCTATCTACAACAGGGAAAAATTATTTTTTTGGAACAATGCAAACTACGATGTACAATTCCCTTTTTAAATGCAGTATCAAACAATCATTAACAATGTAATTTCACTATTCGTTCTCTTTCAATATTTCAAACGACAATATTTTATGAATAAATGATCGCTTAAAAGACTTTAAAGAATTAAAATTTTTTTTTTTAGAAACTAAAAATAGGGATGGAACTAAGAAAGGGTAAGCAACCAATGAAAATAAAATACCCAACAAACACCCAAGTTGAACTTTCAATGGAGATAAAAATAAGAATTGATAAGAAAATGTCTCTTCAAATATGAACAAGAAATGTTTTTCTAATCACTAAGCAATCCAGAAGATGCAACCAACTTACAAATCCAAACCCAAAACAAAATATTTGATCGAGCAAGCACTCAGATGCAAGTCCAGAGATTATATCCTTGTCGATAAAAACAAAGATCGAAAAAAAGATCAAAAGAGAGGCATTTGATCTCTGAAATCAATTAAGATCAAGTAGGAACAATCAAAATCACTCAAGAATTGGTGTTAAAATCCCTTTTCAGCTGACTGAAGCAGAAATTGGGCAATAGTAGAGGTCAAGACCAAATACAAAAAAATTTCAAAGAACATTACGGGCAGGCAGTATAACACAGTGCAGAAATGAGTGATTTCCGCAGACCGATAGTCATGCAGGTCGTGAAAATCCCACACTGAAACAAACCACCAGGGTGCGGAAATGGAAGGTTTCTGCAGGCTACCAATAGGGTACAGTGTGGACACGTTTCATAAAATAGAAAATTTTGGAAAAAGTACGAAGGATCTCAGGAAAATTTTAAATCCAAGGAGTCTAATTGGATCTCTCAGAGACTGAGAGACTGAAACAGAATGTAAAATATAGGCTATAAGCAAATGGCCAGTGAAAAACCACAATCAAGTTTTCTCTCCCCAGTGGAGTCACCAATTTGGTTAATGGGTAAATCGGTAGATGTAGACATGAACTAATCCCCCTAGATCCACCTGGATCTACAAAAAAACAAGATGAAACAATACGCTTTCCCTAGATTATGATCATTGAATCAAATTGCCAAAGAAGGAATATATAACATACCTTATGAATCGCTTCCTTATGTATTTTTTGATCCTGCTTTGCTCCAATGCTCCTGTGAAATCAGATCTGTAATAACACAAATCAACTAATGTGAAAGAAACAATAGTGAAATTCAATGACGACCTAAACATGTGATCAAGGAGTCATGTAATAAAATATCTATCATTTTATGGGAAAGAGACATGCCACCGTATTATATTAATGAAATATAGAAGATACAACTGAATCACCTCGATGTCGCAATTTCCCTTTTAGTGGCCCTTCATTCTAACACACACATACATTTGCTCCGATATTTGCATGAAGATTTCTCTCAAAAACTTGATGGATGAATGGAGATCTCAAGCATCACTTGAACTAGGATTCTTCACACAGACTTCAATCTATTCTCTCTTCAGTCTCTATGCTTCTTTGTGCTTGTACCTCTAACCTTTTCCATGAGAATCCTGTCATTATATAGAAGAAACTGAAGTGGTTAAAGAGATGAGGATGATCCCATCAAATCAGAGAAGTCAGTAGGATCGTAACCATACAGACGCCACCTAGTATTTTCAGAAGATTCCACTTCTAGAAGCTTCTAGAACATATTTCCTCTTTTAGTTTTAAAGTGCCACTCCGACCTGCCTATATAACAGCCCACGGAAATCCCGCGGACTGGATATAGTGCAACATGTGGAAATTAGGGATTTCCACACTGTGTAAAGGGAGTTGCCCGCGACGTCCTTCCAAAAATGTATCCTGCAAGGGTGGAAAGAGGTTGCTTTTCTCAGGCAAAAGATTATATTGGGAACCTGAACACATGTTTATGTAACCATCATTAGGGTGACCAAACTAATGTGTAACACCGCAACAACAGGTCCAAGAGCTTGCAAATTTGAAAAAAAACAAACCAGTGATCAACCACGAAGAGGTCCAACTGCAAATGCAGGACCTCAACTTTGCAAAGTTAAAGATGCATACATTATGTTCCTCGTATGTTTACAAAAAAAATATCCTCGACTATTTGCTCATCTATGGCATGGTGAATATGTTGATGTCATCTACAACACATACTTTGTAGTTCACAATAAGTATCAACAAGTGTAAGCGAGACGTTGAACACAGCACAGGCTCCACAAACTAAGAGGTCCGGTTACAAAACCCTAGCTCCATAGTTCATCCAAGTTGTGCATCTACTTGTACATTCATGGCAGGCAAAAAAAGAAAAAAAAATCACATTACCATTCACATTACTTTTCCTGTTCAAAAATTGTCACTAGGTCTAAACTTGTAACACCCAAAATACTATCAATAGAGGGTTTGATCAGCCGCCGAATTGGACAAGTGTTCATCGGGGACATAATGGTCATCTATAGCACCTACTTGGATAATGAAAAAAAAACTAGATCCATTATGCTTGCTGAGATGAAAAACAAGGAGGCCCTCATGACAGTTACACTAACTATTCCTTCACAACTTGTACAAAAACATGCAAAAAAGATATTTCTAGGTAATGGGATATCCATTACAAATTTTAATATATTCCTCAAAATAGTATATGACCATGGTGATTGTGATCAGATTATATCGCTCAACGAAACAAGTATCGTGGAAAAAATCCCCGCCATTTTTTTTTCAGAATATTGTTTCGTCCCAGAAACAACTATCAACCAACTTGCACAGAGTAACGACATTTACCCAATCAAAACCATTGGCATAGCTATGACACTTGCGATAAAACTTGTCTTGCAACACATTATCCATATAAAATATGGAGATCAGACAACGACAAGGCAATGATACCATTCTCTATATCAAGTTTTGTCCTTTTCTTTCACATGTCCATGTATCTCGGTTAAGTTACACAAATATTTCATTATTCCATGTTGTAGCTGCAATTGTTCAATGCCTATTCAATTTTTTTTTCTTCAGTCGAACAACAATTGCATAAAGGGCAATTTCCACTTATGCTCTTCAAAAATATAAGAAAGAAAAGAGATGGTAAAGAAAAGATCTTTCACACTACTCAATCAACATTTGTAACAGAGTTGCAAGAAGATATAGTACAGGATCTCAAGAAGCTAACTAGATCTACAATTGTTGTGCATATACATCTACAATTTCATCCTCACTTTGCTCATACAAATAGCCTTAACCAAATCTCTGTTTTTTTTTTCTTTTCTTTTCTCATTTTTTTTGGGGGGTGCAGTTGTATATTATATTGTTCAAAATATTAACTGCTATGCTCATGTTTCCAGGTTGAAGGTGTTTTGGTTGCAGTGAATGCGTACTCGACCCCCTTTTATCCCGTGTGTATGAAATGAAACTCTCCTACTTGTAATTTTTCCTTCATAAGTGATGATACGATTGATTGTGTATGATTTAGTAAAAAATGTCCATACATATATAGACATTGCCTCAATACTACTATCTGAACCATTGGCAACACAACTGTTCATTGTACAATTCAACAACCTCGGTTACAACATGTGCTTCCCGAGTTATCAAAATTTCCATATGAAGCATACCTACAAAAAAAGGAAAGGACTGTCTACATGTTGCGCAACTTTCGAATACATAGCAAATTTACCTTGAATGAGGACAATACGATATTGCATATCGGCTGAAAAAATAATAAAATAAAATCGTATCAAGCTTTGTCAGGAAACAAAAACCAATGGGACGATGTGTTTTTTTTATATATCAAATTGTTTGATATATAATGGAATTCTATTTCTTGTTCAATATATCAATATATCAATACAGTTGGTGTTTACTTTGTTCTTGATTGTATGCTTTGCTCTGGAAATTAATAATACATTCAAGATCTTCGCATTTTTTCTATGATCTTGAAGACTATTGAGGACATGATTTTGTATAAATTTCAATACAAATTATGTATTTCCTAGATTCTCCTGATATAAAAATTATATGCCATTATTAAATACATAATTGCTTCTACAAATATTCTTGCAGAATTTAAAACACAATCACCAATTGCAATATCAAGAAGAAAGATCAATCACACATAACACAGATGTTTTTACTGGGAAAACATAAAGCTAAAAAGCCCACTATCATATATTATGTATATATCATGAATCATGAAACAATCTCATACAAAAATCTAATCCAAGATCTCTCAGTACAGTATACAATCGTCTCACACTGTCATACAAAAATCAGCAAATACATGTGCCAATTCTCTGCCTCCAGACAACCTGCCTCCTCTGCGCAATCCCTGCAATGAATTCAAATTTCTCCTTCCTAGGATGCGCATTGCTCATGGGCACATCCACTGTGTGTGTGATTTCATGAGTTCACTTCACTCAAATCACAACTGATAGCCAAATTGTCCATTTCACCTGTTATCTCAATTGGGTCTCCACTGGATCTGACATGCATGTAGTTAACAGTGGTAAATATTCAGTTTCATGTGAGATCATTGATTTTGAATTAATTAATAATTAATTCACTAAATTCTCACTAGTGTAATTTCAATTACAACTAGTACAACTGAGCTTAACTCACTTAACTGAGTTAAACTACTTCACAACTCACATAACTACACTTATAACTCTGTTATAACTTCAAGTCACTTAGTTACATCTAATTAGAATTCCATGTCCCACCAGTCAACCTTTGAACTCAAATTTCCTATAGCTAACTGATTTGCCATTTCAGTTAACTATTTTCAAGTAATTATGAGATAATAGATTAATATTTATTGTCCAATTTATTTAAGGAAAAAATAAATTAGACACACATTTCTTGTTGACTTTTCAACACTCCCTCTCAACAAGAAAGGGATTATCCTTCACCCCAATCCTGTCTCTATGGTATTCAAATTTTCTCCTGGTGAGCGTCGTCGTCAGAATGTCTGCATCCTGATCTTTCGTAGGAATGTATTGAAGCAACATGATCTTCCACTGCATGCAATATATAAGATGATGATACTGGATATCTATATGCTTAGATCTATCATGAAACACAAGATTAATTGAGAGTTTAATGCAACTCTGATTATCACAATGAATCACTGTTGGATCTAAATGAGAACCAAACAAACCAACCAAGATATTTCTCATCCAGATAGCCTCACATACAGCTTGAATCACTGTCATGTATTCCACTTCTGCTGAACTGAGTGCCACATATCTCTATTTCCTACTGTTCTAAGAAACAACTATAGATCTAATACTAAAGATCCCCCCTAATGTGCTCTTCCTATCCGTTGGGTTGCCCACCCAATTTGCATCTGTGAAGCCATGAAACTTCACCTCATATGTCTATTTGTACCATAATCCATACTCATATGTGCCCCTCAGGTATCTCAGGACATGATTTCCCGCCTTCCAAAAGAGCTTGGTAGGCTTAACCATTACTTGAATCAATTGGTTAACCGCGTAGAAAATGTTTAGTATCGTGTTCACTAGATACATTAGTGAACCCAATAACTGTCGATAGACAGTAACACCCACTACCTCTCCAGAAGTAGCATCCTCTTTCCTTCAGTTTCCTAGAAGAGGAGTATCCATGGGTTTGCATCCCTCCATGTGAAACTTACCCAGTATCTTCTTTGCATACTTTACTTGAGACATAAAAAGTTCACCATATCACTGCCATATTTCCAATCCAAGGAAATAATGAAGAAGACCCAAATCCTTCATCTTGAACTCCTTTGCAAGGTCTTCCTTGCATGAGTGTATCAACTACTCATCACCAGTCAATATTAAATCATCAACATAAAGAAAAATGATTAAAATCTTACCCTCCACCACAATTTGGTATAGTTTTGCATCCGCTTCACTTTTGGTGAATCCCAGTTTGCTGAAATAGTTGTCTATCTGAGTGTACCAAGCACGGGGTGATTTCTTCATCCCATACAACACTCTCTTGAGTCTGCACACATGCGACTCCCTGTCAAACATCTCAAAACCTTATGGATTTTCAATGTACACTTCTTCCTTAATGATCCCATTGATAAACATAGTTTTTACATACATTTGATGAATGCGCCAGCCCATCTGCGCTGAGAGTGAAAATATGGATCTTATGGAAGAGTACCTTGCGACAGGTGCAAAGGTCTCATCATAATCTATCCCCTCGATCTGTGAGAAGCCCCGAGCCACAAACCTGGACTTGTATTTCTCCACACTCCCATCAACAACTTTCTTTACCTTGTAGATCCATCTCAAACCTACCACTAATTTGTCGACCAGTCTTGGGACAATTTCCCATGCACAGATTTTGACAATGGAGTCATAGTCCTCCACCATAGCATCAACACAAGTGGGATCCTACACTTATTCCTAAAAGGAATATGGTTCAGTCACAATACATTTTCTCATGAGAACCATGTATCTAGTAAATTTATCAGGAGACTGTCTCTGTCTGTGCTGTGAAGTAAGGGCTCCTACATTCTGTGCAACATCTAGTATCAATATATCAACTTCCATGGTGTGATTTCTTCCATTTCTAATGGATGGATCTGCATGAGTGGATTCCTCCACTCCATGAACCTCCTCATGTGGTTTATCCACATCTTGAGACTGATCTTTGGGAACCAACAGTTCCTCCTCTGCATGCAAGTCTATCTCCCTCTCAAGCAACAACCACATCGATTTCCCCTCATCAAATTTTATATCCCATCGCATAATAGTCATCTTACTGTTAAGAAAATACACACGATAATTATGGGGTGTTTTTGTGTATCCCACAAATATCCCAACTTCAGCAGTCAGTTCCAGCTTCTTCCTGGCATCCTTGGTCACATGTACATAAACAAATGAGCCAAAAATCTTAAAATGAGAAACATCAGGTTTCTTACTAGTTAAAGCTTCTTCAAGTGTATTCATGCCAAGTACTCTATGAGGATAACAGTTTTGCACATAAACCGCAGTGTTGCATGCTTCCACTCACAAATGCATTGGTAGGCCTTGATCATGCAACATCTCTTGTGTTGCACCCACGATCGTTCTTTTCTTCCTCTTTGCGACCCCATTTTGTTGTGGGTTATGAGGCGCTATGAGTTCTCTTTGAAATCCTTCTTTCTTGCAGAAGTCTTTGAATTTGTTAGAGATGTATTCTCCACCATTATCGCTCCTCAGAGCCTTCACTTTCTTCCCTGACTCTTTCTCCACCAATTCTTTAAACTCACAGAACTTTGATAATGTTTGATCCTTCTTCTACATGAAGAAGATCCGACATTTATGACAAACGTTATCAACAAAAATAACATAATACTTATGTTTTTTTGTTGAAGCAACTGAGAATGGTCCACACACATCTGTGTGAATTCTCTCCAGGATCACCAAAGCACGATTCTCCTTTTCATGAAAGGTGGAATTTACATACTTCCCCATGGTGAAACCCTTGCACTGATCTAACTGAGCAGGTGTTCTCATTGGAAGTTCAATAGATATTTGTTGCATGATCTTCAAGGCTCCATGATGAATATGGCCCAATCGCATGTGTCATAATTCGCCCTCATCCCAACTCACCACTTTTTATTCCTTGCCCAGTATGGTAGCGCATCCATATAACTCTAGAATGTAGATATTCTTAACTTGAATCCCTATCCTCTTGACTTGACCCATTGTTTATGTTGCAGAAAATATTTTCCACCACTAAAAACAACGTCATAGCCTCTGTCCTCCAACATTGCGAATGAGACCGAGTTTTTCTTCAGAAATGGAACATGCATAACATTTTTAAATTGAAATGGTTTACCTGAATCCCTCTGAAAGGTAATGGTACCAATACCAGTCACATTGTATCGTCCATCGTCACCCGTTTCTATATGTATTTTGAGATCTCTCTCCTTCAAGTCACCGAAAAAATCCTTATCTCCCTTCATGTGGAAGGAAGAGCCACTATCCAAATACCACACTGATCCTAATGCACTTGAATCCATGCATGCGATAAAGGAGAAGTCAAGTTCAAATTATGAGGAAAGGGCCTCACTAGTTGCAACTCCAACAAACTTATTGTTCTTCTTCTTCTGTGGATAGTTAGTAGCAAGATGCCCATGTTCGTGATTGTGAAAACACTTCACTTTGGAAAAATCCAACTTCTTGCCTTTAGACTCAGATTTTTAATGGAATTTATTCCCCTTCCCTTTCCTTACCTTGGAAGTCAAAGCACAATCCTCTTCATCATCGTGCTTTGATGAAGATCCATCTCTGGTGTTCCTCCTGAACTCCTCCAGCACTATATCTGACCATAGTCGTTCCCAATCTAGCAATTTTTCCCTTCCATTGATAGAGTCTTGATAAATGTGCCAACTCTTGGGAAGTCCTAGGAGATCCAAGCTCAAAAAATCATCATAAACAACTGTTATTCCCACACTCCCCAACTCATCCTGACATTGGAAAAACTTTGTGAGATATTTTGGAATGGAGTCACACTTCTCCATCTTGATCTTCCTGAGTTTATCTTTGAGTGCCAATTTCCTATGGTCGCTGTTGTTTTGGAATAGATCCTTCAAAACTTTCCACATTGCATGTGGTGTGGATTTCCCATGGAGGCTTGAGACTATGTTGTCTCGTACTCCCTCCAACATAATCCTCCTCACCTTTTCCACTTTCTTTTTCCATGGATCAAGATTTGTAGCATCTGCAACATCTGGCTTAGGAACATCTTTGTCAATGAATTCCTTCAAGCCATTGTCTTCAAGTATTGCCTCCATCCTTTTCTTTGAGGTAATGTAGTTCAAGCTGCCCTCGAGTGCATACTCTAACCTCAATCCATTGAAATCCATTTTGATCTTGAATCAGTTGTAGCACCAAGAAATTATTTCTGCAAATTCGAATTCTATCCAGTCACAAACTCATCTTCTGCAATCTTCTGCGCTCTGATACCATGTAGAAATTTCAATACAAATTATGTGTTTCCTGGATTCTCCTAATTTAAAAATTATGTGCCACTTTTAAATACATAATTGCTTCTACAAATATTATTTCTTAATTTAAACCACGATCGCCAATTGCAATATCAAGAAGAAAGATCAATCACACATAACACAGATGTTTTTACCAGGAAAGCATAAAGCTAAAAACCCCACTATCATATATCATGGATCATGAAACAATATCATACAAAACTCTAATCCAAGAGCTCTCAGTACAATATACAATCGTCTTACATTGTCATACAAAAATCAGCAAATACATGTGCCAATTCTCAGCCTCCATATAACATGCCTCCTTTGTGTAATCCCTGCAATGAAAACCCTGCAAATGAGTTTGAATTTCTCTTGCCTAGGTTGTGAATTGCTCATGGGCACATCCACTGTGTGTGTGATTGCATGAGTGCACTTCACTCAATTCACAACTAATAGTCAAATTGTCCCTTTCACTTGTTATCTCAATTGGGTCTCCACTAGATCTGACATGCATGTAGTTAACAATGGTAAATCTTAAGTTTCATGTGAGATCACTAATTGTGAATTAATTAATAATTAATTCACTGAACTCTCACTAGTGTAAGTTCAGTTACAACTATTAAAAGTGAGCTTAACTCACTTAACTAAGTTAAACTACTTCACAACTCACATAAATACACTTATAACTCTGTTACAACTTCAAGTCACTTAGTTACAACTAATTTGACTTCCATGTCCCACCATTCAACCTTTGAACTCGAATTTCCTATAGCTAATTGATTTTCCATTTCAGTTAACTATTTTCAAGTAATTATGAGATAATAGATTAATATTTATTGTGCAATTTATTTAAGGGAAAAATAAATTAGACACACATTTCTTGTTGACTTTTCAACAACTTTTACCTTTGATATAAGGCCTGTGACGCAAATGTGGTATGTGGCTCATTTTAGCACTTTTGTTTGATCGATGAAATTGACAAAATTAATCCCATGGAATAATTTGAAATAGAAGAATATATACTATGCGAAGTCCAACGGAATTATCATATCAACGAGAGGACATTAAAATTAAAATTCATTGTTGTTATACTTGCGATGAATATGACAGTACAATAACTTTACTTAGACATCCCAAAATTGATTTTCCTTCTATGTTTTTGACGCTTCTCTTATACAAGTAGATCCTAGAAACTATAAGCATGGCTCGTTGTATCTATTACTTCATTGAAGAACATGTTCACATGTTTAATGCACTTCATAGTTACTGTTAATATCATCAATGGGGATTTGTTTCACCAATTTCCGCTTCCGAAAATTGTCATCTCCTTTATTTTTTACCCCCTGCTTTCCCTTTCTGGTTACTTACTCATTTTTGGGAAATTGTCTGGGTGTGGAAGTTGGTGGATTCATGTGTTCATATTTCCACTTGCTTTTATATCACCAACCTGACTAGCTGCTTCCCTGTTTCATATTGAACAAACGTTTTGGATCACGGGTTCCCTCATAGGTGGGTTGGTGGATAGGAGGGTTCAACATTGCATTTCCATTGTTCTGTCACCTGCAAATAGCACTCATCCTTCTGCGATCTACAAATTAGCAAACAAATTCCCCTTTATCTTGTTTTTATCACTTTTCATTGATCGATGAAGTCAGCAAAATTAATCTCGTGGGATCATTTAAAATAAAAGAATATATATTGTGTGAATTCCAATAAAACTATCATATCAAAGAGAGGACATTAAAATTCAAATTCGTCATTGTTATACTTGTGGTGAAGCTGGCAGTACAATAACTTTACTTATACATCCCAAAATTGATTTTCTTGTAGCTTTTCGATGCTTCTCTTATACATACAGATCCCGGAAACTATAAGCATTGCTCTCTGTATCTATTCCTTGATGGAAGAACCTATTCACATGTTTATTGCAATTCATAGTTACTACTAATAACAACAATGCGCTTTCTTACACCAATTCCTACTTCCTAAAATTTCCATCCCCTTTTCCTTTTGCCCTTTGCTTTCCATTTCTGGTTACTTACTCATTTTTTCAAAAAATGTCTAGGTGCGAGAATTGGAAGATTCATGTCTTCAGATTTCCACTTACTTTTATATCACCAGCCCAACCAATCGTTTCCCCATTTCATATTGTAAAAAAAAAATTGATCACGGGGATAGGAGGGTTCAACATTGCATTTGCATTGTTTCGTCACCTACAAACATCACTCGGACTTCCATGATCTACAAATTAGAAAAAAAATTCCCATTTATCTCGTTTTTATCACTTTTCCTTGATCAATGGACTTAGCAAAATTCATCTCCTGGAATAATTTGAAATAAAATAATATACACTATGTGAAGTCCAATGGAACTATCATATCAATGAGAGGACATTAAAATTCAAATTCATCGTTGTTATACTTGTGGTTAAGCTAACAGTACAATAACTTTACTTGAACATCCCAAAATTGATTTTCTTGTAGCTTTTCGACGATTCTCTTATACAAATAGATCCGTTGATGGGTTCAACAGCAGGAACCAAACCTGCCACTGAGGCCCAATTAGACTTTGAAACATTTAATAGTTGAATGGTTCTCCAGATCTTGCGATATGACCAATTTAATCGATGGGTTTTACGTTTTCTTATGAAGGTGTCTCCTTCAGTTCAGACTTTCTCTTTTTGTATTTTCTCTTAGGTGGGACTGATATAAGATGTAAGATGGTATAAACCAACTTGGAAACAAATAGAATTAAGTTTAACTACTGGAGAAGAGGTTGAGCTTGGGATA
The DNA here is from genome assembly GCA_032191745.1 of Picea mariana. Taxonomy (NCBI): domain Eukaryota; kingdom Viridiplantae; phylum Streptophyta; class Pinopsida; order Pinales; family Pinaceae; genus Picea; species Picea mariana. The sequence goes on from JASDQU010882082.1 coordinate 25,607, forward strand.
ACTCGCCACTCAAGCATGCATACCGCAATTTTATACCACAGGCCTAGTACTAATATGTTAACCATGTGAACATCCAATTATAGTCTAAGATACTAATTATCAGAAATAAAACATGCATGTGATGAAAAATAATTTACCTACTCTAATCATCCATCACATAATAAAACAATGATTCATCTTCATCATTAAAGAAAAGAACTGTAAAACATTGCAACAGATAACTTAACAATAGATTCAATAGATCTTACTCATTACAACATCCATTCATGATATGAGATAGGAATTAGTTCTTCTCCATGTCCAATCACACATGAATTTGATGAAAATATAACTTGTCTCTGGTCCACAAGGACTTCTCCATTAAAGGCAGCTTCAAAATAATTCTTAACAAACCAGAAAAGAGAGTTTCTTGCAACAACAATCGACCCTTAACTAATCGGTCGATGCTCTTATTTATAACATAAAATTAACTAAAAATAACAACTAAAGTGAAGTTAAGAAAAATAGACTTCGCCATGTGCCGTTCTCTCCTAACAGTTTTCCAACAGTCATATCAAGATATCACTTTCAAAGGGTTACTTTTATCATACTCCGACCAACTAATGAACAACTCCTTGCAAGTGTGGGCGTATGGAAATCTGTTTTGTTCCATAAGAGTCACACAAATCTCTCTGATCTTTATAGCATGTGCCCGATATATTTCTACACTGACGTTCAACTGCTGCAACACAACCCATGCTCTTATTGGGTGTTCCATAAATGTTTTCACCAGTCTTGGTGTTGTGTCAGATACCTTGGCTATCTCTTTGGCCCATAATGAATCTTTCTTAGTGTGTGATTCAACTATGTCATGCAAGTGATCAAGGCCATCAGGTGTTCCGAACTTGGGGAGTCCGATATCCTTCATAGCCTTGCTGATTTTACCGCAATGTTTCTCGAATTTGGCCCATTTATCTTGAATTTCTCGGCGCAGTTCCTAATACATTCTTTCCCAATATTTGGTCGATTTATTTATGCGATCCAGACTGATTTCATTCAACACCCGAATGTTGTGTTCTTATTTATCTCAACCCTGTTGGACTGCACCAATGTAGTCAATTTGCTCTATAGCTTTCTCCTCCTTTTTGTACCATTGCTCGATATCCTTGCACATCACGAGTGCCATGAGAGTATCTTCCTAGAGCTCAGCTATCTTCGCAATGAAAAGGTGTTGCACATTCATGAACTTTCTATAATCTTGTTTGAACTTGCTCTTCAAGTACACTACAACTTGTGTGGTTTATTGATAATACTTAGCCAGGTTGTTGTGGGTGGGAAATCCTTCCTACAGACTATCACTAAGGATTTTATCATGCATGCAACAATGACCTAAAAATTATTACTTTTTACCATCATCCTATGCCTAAGCCCCATTACTCATATGTAAATACAAGGCTCAAGATATTAAGTTGACGTACCCTATTTTTCGTGTTTTGATGTCGATCCCTTTTTGTGCTTGGTCGTTCTTTGACTGCAACTCTCCTCCCAATGTTGAACTGCATTCACTAAAGACAAACAAAGAACTCCACATGCATTTGATCTATGAACTAATAGGTTAGAGATTTAATCAATCATACAATCAATATTCCAATAATGACAATCTCATATGGCAGGACGGGAAAATAATTTTTTTTATTAACTTCACAATGATACCTTACAATAATAAAGTCGGCCATTGCTCCTCGATCCTAGTCCTAGGATCTTCTTCCACTATCTTCCAATTTCTTTTCTCTATACTTCTCTTTGCACAAGGATGGCTATAGGTTGGGATAAAGGGAATGTTTAATCGGGTATAGTTTCTTTAATATTATTCTCCTCCTCCCAAATGGGGCCCCTAACCCTTCTTTTATAGGCTAGAAGAAGCTAGGTATTTGGTCGAGTGACCGGCCATGCATGGTCAAAAGGTTTAGTTAACTTACCCAAAGTTGTGTGTTCCATCAGCAACTTTCCTTTTTCCATGCTTTTGTAGGTACACACGGGTTGTCTTGGGTCAACTAGCATGTACACACGTGCAACAATGGAGTAGGGCGTGTGGGTTTTTATAAAAGGGGTTTTTAAGAAGAGTTGTTCAATAGTGTTTTGGCAAAGAAGGAATCTGAGATGGCCTGATGCCAGGTAAGCATGTCTGGTTAAAATTAGGTTTATAACACACGTGGAGAAAATGTTCTAGTTCTTTCAGGGTGGTAACCTATTCCTTTTCATCTCTTTTATCTTTGTCTAGGGTGGCATCTGAGATAGCCATCCCCATGCCGATAAGCTCAAATGTTCTGGCATTTTATGTGTTGATCAAATTTTCCTATGTAGTGATGAGGATGGAGAGATCTAGAGTGATCCTCCTCTTCTTAGTGGTTCTTTGGACAATGGAATTCCTTTTTTGATCATAGGCTATAGCATGTATATTGGCTACCTCATCCACAGGTTCGGGAATCTGATGATCACCCCATGTGAGTGTATTTCCCAAACTTTCAGTGGTGTATATTTGTTCAATATCGGGTTCATGAACTTCCTCGTTGTGCTCCGAAGGCCCGAATTTTGTCTGGCACTCATAGGGGTTTTGAGTATCGATTGAAATAGAGACATTGGGAATAGAATCGATACTTACTTGTTCATCGGCCTTTGAAACGTCGATTTCCTGCTGCGGTGCTCCTTTATTTGGCTCATCCGACCCTGGCTAGTCTTTCAGACTGTTCGCTTGAGACTCTGGTGCATTGGGATTTTCTGTGTCTAAGACATCCTCAACTTCTTTTTATTTCTATAGAACCTCCTTGATTTGGACCTCGGGGATAGGAGATGATGTCTTCTCAAGTCCCTTTTCTTCTTTGATATGCACAAGGGTCCTGAGAGATACCTCCAGGCTCTTATCATCGTCATATATCTTTATAAACTCACTCAAGGGGTTTGACACACTTGTTTCTACTGGTACCCAAAATTCTTATAGCTGAATCACCACACTTGTTGGTGATCCAACTGGTGGCGTTGTGAATTCAAGGTCGTCCAACCCAAAAATTTCATCAACATCTAAAAATTTGGGGTTTCTTGTACCCACATGACTTCTCTGTGGGTTACTGAGAGTAGACCTTGTCATTTCTGATAGGTCAGGGTCATCTTGTAGCTAATCAAGCACTAGTTCTACCTATTCTAACATGAGCAGTCCCATTTCCCACATGTCATGTACAAAATGGATAACTCTACCTTGCATAGGGGCTATCAAGGGGGATTTTTTTGCTTCGGCTGTTTCAGATGCTATCCTTTCTTCTCTGGCCTTGAGGACCCCTTGATTCGATTGTTCAAGGGTTTTTTCTTGCTCATCTAGGCTCATGGCCTTGAACCTGGTTGCCTTAGGGTTAGCCATCCTTGCCATCACCTCGTCCCAGTCTTGAGCATTTTCGGTGAAGATATCATCTTCAAACCTGTCATGGGTGTATGTCCAATAGGACGATACTTGTGATGGGTGCTTCAGGACTAGACCCTTTGGGTCGTGCTTGTGAAAATGGCTAGTCTGGAATCAAAACTCCAATTGGCTTAACCCCTCCTACTTGGCTTAAGCAGTGTCTTTTACTATGTAGAAACCTATATGAAATCGATAAGGTATGAATGCCCACTTCTTATATTTTACTAGAGTAGCATTATAACCTTGAAGGATGGTCTGATAATAGATTTCCCCTACTACTAGTCGATCGAGGACATACATAGGTAACAGGTGTGGTGCTCTAGGGGCTCCAAAAACCTTGATGTAGGTATCGCGCTCATCCAGATACCAGTGGCCAACCTTTGATATCATCTTTTTGGTCACATTCGACAGTCTTGGGCACTCTTTCTTGAACAACATAAAATGAATACGTGCAATAAATTGATTGCAGATAAGAGAGTAGGATTTCTTGTACCTGTTCTCCTACAAGATGTTGAAACATACATGGACCGAGAGTTCTAAGGAATCCCATCTCAAGTTCATTCAGGTAAAGGAATTTCTGGCACATATGACGTCCAATAAATAAGAAGCCATATAGAAGGATGGGGTTTCTCCCTCTTTTGACGTCTGGTCCTATTGAATTAAAATGATAAACTGCTTTGAAATTATGGCACCCTAGTTAAAACCCCCCCCTGAAATGGATATAATGTAATCTAGAGGAATCCATGCCTGAAAAACCTAGAACAATATTTATTCCCATAAACACGACAAATGATGACCACTAGATAGATATACAGTTCCCTTAAGTTATTCGTCAGGTACCAGTCAGAGGTTTGATTGGTGTATTGTTTATCCTCTCACCATCATGAATCCATCACCTTGTTGGTGTCATGTTTCTCACAGAAGCTTACAACAAAATCGGTTTTTAGTTGCTCACCCGGGTCTCACCGAGGCGGGCATACCCATGCTCGGAATGAAATAAAATCATGGCTACCAATCAAATACACTGTAGATCCATGTCATATAATTATATAAATTTTAGCTGCGAGCAATACATAGCGGAGCTACATCTTGAAATAAAAAATATATACATGTAGAGTATCCATATTCTAGAATCTAATAAGGCATGATGGCTGGAGATGAGGTATTTAGAGCTCGAGAAACAACTTCAAAATATTCAAAACTCAGGTAGGAGTGTAATATGAGTGTACAAATTCACTACCCAGAGGTCTTCGATGGCTCGTCGGTCATGGACTAGAGAATCATGATGATCAGACTGAAGGCTTCATTGATTTCGAGCAAAGACTTGATTGGACTTTTGGGATGGTCAGGCATGCGGGCAAGAGACAAACTGCGGAGGGGACGACTCAAGCTTGGTAAAAAATTCCCTTGGACGATAGCATGACAAATGAGGAGACTCAAGTAGCATGGCATTAACATAAGTTTATGAGGCAGGATGCAATGCAAACTCTCCATATGTTTGGAAGAATAACCAAATGGAGGAGGATACAACTCAATGTAGTGGGAACAACTTCCTAAGGTCATATTAAATCCCAAGGTTTGACGAACAAATGGACATATGTGTTTTATCCAAGGGCGACTCATTGTGCTACCAAATAAAGAAAATACTTTTCCCTTCCTCGTTTTGGGGTATATTTGATTTTTTTGTCTTTTTCAATAATTTTGGAAAAAGAATAAAATAATGTTATGTTACAAAGGAGGAATGAGTGTCACAAACATACAAGTTCGAGGTGCAAGGACAAGACTGATGTTCAAACAAAGGACACTCGGGAAAAATCCCTCCTGGGACCAAAGGTGTCAAGATGCAGAAGCAAAGTGCTATAGGGCTTGTGCATAAGGCATGCTTCAGATGGTTCAGTTGAGAACAACATGGAGCCGACATTAGACCAAAGAAGCAGGTATGCAAATGCGGTTAACAAAACACACAATGGTAACTTCCTTCGATGTAAGTTTAATAAGCCCAGAGAAGGTAAGCTCGACGATTTTTCATATTTAGAGGGTCTGAAAAACGTAAAAGGAGACTCCACTGGGGTACCTTTTTCGAAGGTAGTCTAGTTGGTTTGAAAAGGGGGTAAACTAGCACTGACAAGACATCTATTCAAAACTATTTTAATCAGTGTGATAAAGACAAGATCACTCGACCAATTTTTCATTTTTAAGGAGTCTGAAAAGAGCTTAACTATGGACTCCGTCAGGAATGTTCTTCTGGACCATTTTAACGAGTGTGAAAGAATAAGGTCACTAGACGATCTTTTCAATTTTAGGGAGTCTGAAAAGAGATTAACTATGGACTTTGTGGGGGTTCCTTTTTCATAAATTTAGTCCCTCGGGCTTGAAAAAGGGTTAAAATTATACCTGAGAGTACTCTTCTAGAGAACTGAAGTTCCTTATAGTATATCTTTGTCCATATAGTTGACTGTCTATACCGAAAAAGGGGTAAACTACCGCTGGATAGACGTGACTTCAAATTTCAGTTTAATGAGCGTGAAAGGCCACAAGATTGCTTAGCAATCTTTTCATGTTTAGAGGGTATGAAAAGGGCTTAAAAGAAGACTTGTTATGTTTTGGGAGTCCCGTGGGTGAGGTCAAGAGTGATAAAGAGTCATGAAAATGAGGCTCAAAACTCGTAATCAGGAAAAACTAAAAGAACTCTCGAGCCTATAGTCATTAGTGACAGTATGGACACCATAATTCAACCGAGATATACTTAGGGCATCCATGTTCTGGTAAGCTCTACCACCAAATCGTGACACTTCTAAAGCAACAATGATGGTTCTGTGTTGCAACCTAATGGGATTGATCCTATGGAAAAGGGATAGAGACAACAAGATACAAAATTAGGGGTGGAAACCTAACCTATATGCTCAAGTTGACCATCTGATATTTTTCCCCACGGACCGTCAAAAGTGACCCAAAACTCCAAAAAATATTCTGATACCCGATCGTAACCTTCCAAAGCAACTCCTGAATCACTCTAAATGGTTTTCAATTCAAATAAAATGATAAGGGGAGCCAAAAAAGTGACAAAAAAGGGCCAAAAAGTCTATAAATAGAAGCTGGCAGCTCATTATCACCATTATTGATTTGGAAATTGACTCTGGAGAAAAAAATCCCCTTTGATAAAAGTGGTGATTCTGGGAGCTACAATGGACGAAATGACCATCCATCTGGACCAAGTAAGTATAAACTACCTCCTTTTTATTTTTAATTCTTTATTTATGCATTTAATTTGGTTTCTTGGGTGGGCGTTGACCTTTAAAAGGTCGGACCTAGGTCCACACAGGTTGTACTATGACAGCCCACATGTACACTCGCTATGTCTGATGTCAGAGCGCATGTACACGTGACTGTCATCACAACAGCCCGCGTGGACCCTCCCATGAGTGCAAAAAGTTTTAAAAGGCAAGGCCTAACCCTCTGAAAATTTTCCCGTGTGTAGGATGTATGTGCAATGGAGAGAACGAGAGCATGAAGATATCAACGCACTAGTTGGGGAAGACCCTAACGTTGTGGCATTGTTAATGCAATGTGGCTTGCTTAAGTTTTTTCTGTGTCCTTTCATGAGAGCACAACCTAGGCTACTGAATGCCTTGGTTGAATACTGGCACCTTGACGCAGAAGATTTTATGTTAGAGGGGCAATCACTGATGCCTACTACAGAGGATATATACTTTTTGACTGGCCTCTCTGGGAGAGGGGAACCAATCAATTTCCAGACATTTCCTTCAGGGCCTCAAAACATATCAGAATTGATAGGACTTTATTGTGAGGCTGGTATAGACGGATTGAGATCACACGTGCCAATAAGCAAGATCACTGATTTATCACTTCAAGAAATTGTGTTTCTTATTGGGTGGATGATTGGTTCTGCGGCTCTACATCAGGCATCCCGTGCACAGATGAACTGTGCAGTCGAGTTCTTAAATGCACAGATATTTGACTAGAGAACTACACTGTTGGATTGTATGAAGAGGCAGCTGTTAGATTGTCGGTTGTGGACGCAGAGGAACTTTGGGTTTGGGATGATTTTATGCTCTTTATTCTTTGAAAGAGTTCCTAGTTTCAGTCCTCGAGTGGTGGTACGAGGACATCGGGCCTCTATTCCTGCGGTTTGTAGATGGCAGTGTTGTTCCCACGATAGGATGGTGGAAGGACCAATGAGTCCTTTGATGATGACTTATTTGCTTGGTTTTCACGACAAATCCCATCCATAGAGGATTATCCTTATGCTGGGATTGATTTCTCGAGAGATCCCGAGATCCATGTACCTCCAGGCGAGGAGCGAGGTGAGATGGGTAAGTTTGCATTATTTGTTTTTTTTTAAACATATATAATTTTTATGTTTTTTTTTAATATATCATTTTTTTTATACCAGAGTATTTGACAGATATCTGTCTATTGTGTGCAGATGTGGGGCCCTCACGACCTACAAATTATGCAAGGAACAGGTGTCATCCTCGGCCAAGGGTCGCACCGGCCTCCAAAGGGGGACCAATAGTAGCAGGAGAGGTTCAAGTCGGTGAGGCTGAGAGGGTTTTGAGATGAGTTGAGTGAAAGTTTACCTCGCTCAGTTGCACCATCCCTATGGCAGAGATTGAGGATCTACCACCATCCATGCAGCCTCATGTAGTGGGGGCACCTCAGATGTGGGTTCGACTATTTCAGCATTTGGAAAACGCTGTTGATTATTACAACAGGGCACACGGGCCCTGACCTTAGTTAGTCTAGACTTTGATAGCTCCACCTGTATATATTGTTTGAGGGCATAAGACCCATGACTCGTTACTGGTCATATCTTTTGAGGCACTTGCGTCCACCTATGTACTCTGATGATTATGATATTATATATGGATTTTTATGTCTTTTTGTGTCTTATGGATCATACTTTCCTTTAAAAATGTATTTACATGTTTATGTGTATGTCTTTTTATATGTGTGCGAGATGCCAGTCTAAAATTTGATTAGCTAGAGTATTTGTAACTTAGTTTAATCTCCTAGGAACATGAAAATATGTAATATAATCAAAGCTTCATTATAAGAGACGTACCCTAAGGAATCGTTGGTGTAAAGTCGGATCATGAACACGATAGACTCTATTTAATTGAGACACAACCAACTGAGCATCTAAATAGACTTGGATATGAGAGATACCAAATGACAATGTGTCACGAAGCAACTCAATAACTTCACTATACTCAACGACATTGTTTGTGGTGTCACCTAAGCATATACCTCCGGAAGATAATAATTGGCCTCGAGGTGTAAATATTACCCAAGCTGTGGAGGCAAGCCTCTGAGTGTGTTGGCTAGCACCGTCTGCGTACCCAATGAACACCTCTGATTCACTTGACATCTGCCACAGTGACAAAAGATAACATAAAAAATGACACGTCCATAATACTA
>JASDQU010882082.1:34578-60108 GCA_032191745.1 Picea mariana
ATGTGGTAAGGAAGACGAAGTTTTAAGTCAGTTGTATCTAGCATGATTGTACCCGGATTACAAGTCTCCGTAGATCCTAAAGAGGCTAACAATGCTTTCCTCTAGGAAAGGCAACCTCGGAGGACCTCCAAAGTGGACATCGCACAAGGGGTTTGGGACAAATCCTCCACCACAGAATAGTTCTGGGAGGCCCTTGCATTTGGGTTGTGAGAATCTTTCTTGAATGCACCTTTTGGGATGCGTGTCATTGTTTTGCCCAAAGTCGTCTCGATCTGGAGAGGGAGAGATGGGATTTCAGCTTCTTTTCCCTTCTCATAAGTGCTTGGTTTACTATAGTCATGCACTCTAGTCGATATAAAAGCATCACCCTTCATCATATACACATTCACGGATGCAGGATTGTTCGAAGATGGAGAGGGTCCTTGATTGCTCCCTTTCATGCTTGTATCTGTGCTTGTAGAGGTTTGGGTTAGGTTTTGCCCATGTTGAAATGGACTGGTTAACATGACAAGTTGTTGTTGTGTCACAAACTTTTGGGCCTCTGCAAGCTGAGGACATTGGTGGGTCGGGTGGTCTTCCATGCATAGGTTGCACAGATGCCTCACCTTCTGTTTCTCAGTGTTGCCCCCGCCAACATTATTAGTGGGTTTCTTATCACACTCTCCCTTCTTTCATTGTTTTTTCTTTCCATCAGGCTGTTGGGTGGCCTTTGGATTTGTCGATTTCACTATGTGTACATCCAACGTTTGGGTAGGGGGAGCAGCCAAAACAGTAGTTTGGCTGTCCACTATGTGTTGTATAGACAATTGCTACAATTTCTTTGTCAGTTTTTCAGCGGGCTTTGTTTGTGCTGAACCAACAATACCATCGGCATGTGGTCCAGCTCTCTATCTGGTTTTATCAAGTATTGAGCGTGGCACATCTAGAAAGATCTCGTATAATAAACTGACTGAGAGTAGATTAGCTCAAGCTCTTGAGCTCTCATGATGGCATCTTCTACAGACAACACTCCCAACATCGTGATGTATTTGGATAACTGGGGGACTAAAGACTTAAGGAACCACTCAAGTAGGAATGCTGGTGGGACTGGCACCTTAATTAAACTCTTCCAGCATCTCCATTCTCTGATGTGATCAGAGATATGGTCCGCTTTTGTCTGTTCGAAATTGGCCAGCAATTCTGTGCTAGCGTTGTATCTCATAGGTAATTGGAAATGGTTTAGGAAAGCCATTGCCAATTCATCAAAGGAAGAGTATCTTGAGTGGTCGAGCTCAATGTACCATTTCGCGGCACTTCCAATGAGATTATGTTGAAATAATCGCAACTGTACGGAGTTGTCTTTCAACGAGTTAGACGAGAACCAAAGATGGAAGGTGGTCACATGATCTCCTGGATATTCGTTAGGCTTGGCTTCAAACTTTGGTATGTCTGAAGGAAACTTCGTTGGCATAGGGGGCCAATGCTGATTGTGACAGATAGGGTCATTTAACAACCTTGTCAAGTCTGGAAAATGCAAGGTTTCCAGGAAAGGTAGTCTGGGTTGTTGGTGATAACCATGGAAAAACAGACCTGGAGTTTGAATAGCAACAAGTTGTCAAGAAAAGTTTGGTTGTTGGCCTGGGTTCTGGTAAAAGCCATGGCCATGACCAACGTACAGATTTTGCGTGTGAGGATACATCATCGGTTGATTCCCAAAATAAGACGTAGATGGTTGGGTGTACATTACATTCGAAGGACTTTGGGAAGGGTTTCCCCATGCCGATCCCATGGACATAGGCATAGTAACTTGTTTGGGATTCCATTGGTTGTGAAATGAATTGCCCCAGATTGACATTCCTAATGAGGGAACTAATCCCTTCCAAGAATTCCAAGGTCCTGATGCAGAAGAAGTTCCTAGGTTTGCCCCTGTGCAGGAATAGTACCCTACATAGGAATAGGTTGTCTGTAATTGGGGTTGCCCCCAGTCAGGAAAGTAGCTGATTAGAAAGAGTTGTTACCAAATGCACCGAACAAAGAAAATGGTGTTGAACCTACTAGCATATTATGAGAAGGTGGTCCTTGACTCCCTGCTCCAAATAAACTATGGTGTGTGGGTGGCCTGACGAATTGTTGGTGGGTTCCATCGAGCGAAGGAGACGAAGGAGGTATATGACCTCTCCCATAAGGGAAAGCATTAAAATGAGATAAAGTGCCCCCCATGTGTCCTTGTAGAGGAGTTTTAGAGCTCCCTGCCCCTATACCTAAAGTCTGTAAAGTGGAGTAGGAAAGTATAGGACTTGTACCTAAGCTAAGCACCCCATATGAGAATGGAGGGATTGTCGCCCTCGGTGTGAAAGGGGTAGTGGTTGCTGCCATAGATGGGATGGGACCATTGCTCAAGGTAGAGGCAGTCAAGACCATGGTGGATCAGACTGGTGACGGTGGATTAGGAGGTGGAATATCCCCTGTGGTGACAACCGTAGTGGGAATTAAATAATTCCCAGAAGAAGTGGTAGCATTTGTTTCCATTTCTGCGTGCGACACTATCTGGCACTCATAAGGGTGAATCTGTATGATGATGGGTGGCAAAAGATTAGTGGTTGGAGTTTTGAATGGACCAAGAGCTTTCTCTCCAAGTTCTAAAATGGTCGTTTCCTCTGGATGTTGGTCGGGTACAGTTTCTTGTGACCCGGTCGCTTCAAAAGACCCTTGTTGGTCTAGCTTTTGCCTTAGTGGTGGCAGAGGTGGCTCCAGTGTAACCAGTGATAGGCCCAGAAGCCTTCATGAATAGTGGAGCTTGTGATCCTCCACTGTGTGAGAAGATCAAAGATACACTATGTATTTCTATTCGTTCAAAAAACAACACACACTAAAAGGGTCCCTCTAAGATAAAACAAGCAAACACTAAACTAGTTGGAAGAACAGTTACAACAACCAACACTAGAGCAACTTATCAGTGCAAGTGAAACTTGAACATGGAAGCACCCTCCAGGTATACTCTACAAAGCATGGCCTGATGTTTGTCCTAGGTACCATGGTATACCCCTACAGTCACCTGTGTATATCTGTAAAAAATATAGGCAACTAGGTTGCCAGCTCGTGAACAGTCACTAGGAGGGTACAGTCGAAAGTTGGGTAGACCACAATGAGTAAGGTATTGAGCCTAAAACATGTCAAGGGTATCGAAGGAAAGTGGTCTGGAAGACAACTGAGGACCTCGAACGGATTCGAGACCCATGAAGCTCTGTGGCAAATGCAATCGACAGAATCCCAAGACAAACCCTCTATATGTGTTCTCTACTACGATTGGTCCAGCTTTGGAGGGGTTATCTCTACTACATTTCCGCACGTGACCTTGTGTTTATCCCCTATGTTAGAGGGGGTTCCCAGATAAATTTCACGATACTATACTTTGACACTCCCTAACTCAGACTCCAATGTTTGATTTAATGGCCTTGAAGAGTTTCCTCTCCAACCTAATTCAAGGCCCTAACCCTAAACCAGCTGGTTGACCCTACAAACATAAAAAGTTTAATGAATTTTAGATTTAGTGTTAATTTTTGTGGCTTGTCTTAAGTCAAAGGTTATGAAAGGGAAACTAATGATGTTTGAAAGATGAAATAAAAATAAACAGAAAGATGGAAACAAAAAAACTTCTTCTTGACTCAAGTCTTAAACAACTTTTAAAACTAAAAATTTTCTAAGATCTTTAAACAGCAAACTCAAAGCAGGATTTCACTCGACTACAAGATACTTATGATCTAAGTAAACCATCAAGAACTTATGAAAGAAAAGAATTTTCCCTGGTTACTAATGCAAATCAACACTATTTAACCAAACAAAGAAATAAAAGAATTTTTTTATTTGAATGCTCACAAAGCAAAAAGGAAAAATATCAACAAGTAAAAACCAAGAAAAATTCTGGCCTAAGCGCAGATCGCAAAGATTCACTTTAAAAATAACACACAAGCAAATTAAAACTAGACTCTCACACTTGTATAAAAACCCTATAAAAATAAAATTTTGATGAAAACTTCTTAATGAAAAAGAAAGCTATTGTTGTGATCAAACCTAAGTTACTGACCGCTATGACTACCTCACATTTAAACAAAAAATTTCTCCACAGGCACACTGCTGACAATTCAATAGCAAGCGTGTGCACATGAGTTGTGTAAAGTTAGGGCATGTGTACACGTGTGCTTGCCTTATATAGGCCGTGTGTATCTTTGAAACTCTAAGACAAATGAAAGGCCAAGCAATCCAGCCCAGGCAGAGACTACTGGTACTGAGAACCAGGATCTCTTGAAGACTCAGACACTTACTTTAACAGAGAAAAGAAAACAATTCAAGGAAAACTTCATAGAACAAACCAATTTGAGGTGAAACCTAAGCTATAGACTACAAACAACAAAGACTAGAAAGAGTTCCAGAAAACCCCTGAGAAGGATTATTTCTGACAAGGGAGAGGATGACTACCTCTCTAAAAGAAATTTTATAGAATCATACATGTGACTGACACTTCCTCAGCTAGCATGTACATGCGAGCTGTGGGAAGGTAGGGCGCAGGTACATGCGTGTAGACCTTATACAGGCCATGTGTACTTCTGTGGGTCTTGGAAAAAAAAATGCATTCAAGCAAAGAAATAGAGATAACTGGTATGAAAGACCAGAATCTCTATTAGCTCATACTTTTGCAGAAACTTTAAAAACAAGAAATGAAACCAGTTCTTAAAAATACCCCAAAACAAACATTCCCAAAAACCATAGAGATCCCCAGTATGGTCGCCAATTCTGTTGTGGGTGGGAAATCCATCCTATGGACTAGCAGTAAGGGTTTTATCATGTATGCAAAAATGACCTAAATATTCTTACTTTTTACCATCATCCCATGCCTAAACCCCATTACTCATATGTAAATACAAGGCTCAAGAGATTAAGTTGACGTACCTTATTTTTCATGTTTTGATGTCGATCCCTTTTCGCACTTGGTCGTTCTTTGACTGCAACTCTCCTCCCAATGCTGACTTGCATTCACTAAATACAAACAAATAACTCCACATGCATTTGATCTATGAACTAATAGGTTAGATATTTAATCAATCATACAATCAATATTCCAATAATGGAAATCTCATATGGAGGGACGAGAAAAACAATTCTTTTATTAACTTCACAATGATACCTTACAATGATAAAGTCGGCCACTACTCCTCGATCTTAGTCCTGGGCTCTTCTCCACTGTCTTCCAACTGATTTTCTCTATACTTCTCTTTGCACAAGGATGGATAAAGGTTGGGACAAAGGGAATGTTTAATCGGGTATAGTTTCTTTACTATAATTCTCCTCCTCCCAAATGGGACCCCTAACCCTTCTTTTATAGGCTATAATAAGCTAGGTATTTGGTCGACTGACTGGCCATGCATGGCCAAAATGTTTAGTTAACTTGCCCAAAGTTGTGTGTTCCATTAACAACTTTCCTTTTTCCATGTTTTTGTAGGTACACGTAGGTTGTGTTGGGTCAACTAGCGTGTACACGTGTGCAGTAATGGAGTAGGGTGCGTGGGTTTTTATAAAAGGGGTTTTTAAGAAGAGTTGTTCAGCAGTGTTTTGGCAAAGAAGGAATCTGAGATGGCCCGATGTCAGGTAAGCATGTCTGGTGCAAATTAGGGTTATAACACAGGTGGAGAAAATGTTCTAGTTCTTTCAGGGTGGTAGCCTGTTCTTTTTCATCTCTTTTATCTCTGTCTAGGGTGGCATCTGAGATCGCCATCCCCACGTCGATAAGCTCAGATTTTTTGGCATTTTCTGTGTTGATCAAATTTTCCTCTGTAGTGATGAGGATGGAGTGATCTAGAGTGATCCTCCTCTTCTTAGTGGTTCTTTGGACGATGGACTTCCTTTTTTGATCATAGGCTATAACATGTATATTGGCTACCTCATCCACAAGTTCAGGAATCTGATGATCAGCCCACATGAGTGTATTTCCCAGACTTTTGGTGGTGTATATTTGTTCAAGATCGGGTTCTTTAACTTCCTTGTTGTGCTCCGAAGGCTCGGCATTTGTCTAGTGCTCATAGGGGTTTTGAGTACTAATTGAAATAGAGGTGTCAGGAATAGAATCGATACTTACTTGTTCATCGACCTTTGAAACATTGATTTCCCGCTGCAGTGCTCCTTTATCTAGCTCGTTCGACCTTGGCTGGTCTTTCAGAATGTTAGATTGAGACTCTGGCGCATGAGGATCTTCTGTGTCTAAGACATCCTTAGCTTCCTTTTATTTCTGCGATACCTCCTTGATTTGGACCTTGGGGATAGGAGAAGATGTCTTCTCAAGTCCCTTTTCTTCTTTGATATGTATAGGGGTCCCGAGAGATAACTCCAGGATCTCATCATCATCATATATATTTATAAAATCACTTAAGGGGTTTGACATGCTTATTTCTACTAGGACCCAGACTACTTCCAGCTGAATCACCACACGTGATGGTGATCCATCTGGTGGCGTTGTGAATTCAAGGTCGTCCAACCCAAAAATTTCATCAACATCTATAAATTTGGGGCCGCTTGTACCCACCTGGCTTCTTTGTGGGTTACCGAGAGTGGACCCTGTCATTTCTGATAGGTCAAGGTCATATTGTAGATAATCAATCACTAGTTGTACCCATTTTGACATGAGCAGTCTCGTTTCCCACATGTCGTGTACAAAATGGATAACTCTACCTTACGTAGGGGCTATCAAGGGGGGATTTTGTTGCTTTGACTGTTTCAGATGCTATCCTTTCTTCTCCATCCTTGAGGACCCCTTGAGCTGATTTTTATAGGGTTTTTTCTTTCTCATATAGGCTCATGGCCTTGAACCTGGTCACCTTAGGGTCATCCATCCTTTCCATCACCTCATCCAAGTCTTGAGCATTTTCGGTGAATATAGCATCTTCAAACCTATCATGGGTGTATGTCCAACAGGACGATACTTGTGATGCATTCTTCGGGACCAGATCCTTTGGGTCGTGATTGTGAAAATGGCCAGTCTAGAATCAAAACTCCAATTGGCTTAACCCCTCCTACTTGGCTTAAGCGGTGTCTTTTACTATGTATAAACCTATATGAAATCCATAAGGTATGAATTCCCACTTCTTATATTTTACCAGAGTAGCATTGTAACCATGAAGGATGGTCTGATAACAAATTTCCCCTACTACTAGTCAATCGGGGACATACGCGGGTAACAGGGGTGGTCCTCTGGTGGCTCCGAAAACCCTGATGTAGGTATCCTGCTCATCTAGATACCAGTGGCCAACCTTTGATATCATATTTTTGGCCCCATTCGACAATCTTGGGCACTCTTTATTGAACAACATAAAATGAATACGTGCGATAAATTGATTGCATATGAGAGAGTAGGATTTCTTGTAACTTTTCTCCCACAAGATGTCGAAACATACATGGATCAAGAGTTCTAAGGCATGTCAGCTCAAGTTCATTCTGACAAAGGAATTTCTGGCACAGATGATGTCCAATAAATAAGAAGCCATATAGAAGGATGGGGTTTCTTCCTCTTTTGGCATCTGGTCCTATTGAATGAAAATGCTCAACTGCTTTGAAATGATGGCACCCCAGTTAAAACCCCTCCCCGAAATGGCTACAATGTAATCTAGAGGAATCCATGCCTCTGAAAACCTGGAACAATATTTATCTCCATAAAAATGACAAATGACGGCCATTAGATAGATATGTGGCTCCCTTAAGTTGGTCGTCGGGTACCAGTCGGAGGTCTGATTGGTGTATTGTTTATCCTCTCTCCACCATGAATCCATCACCTTTCTGGTGTCGTATTTTTCACAGAAGCTTACAACAAAATCAGTTTTTAGTCACTCATCCGGGTCTATGAGCTTGTAGTAATTATGCACCTCCACTAGAAGGAAAACCTGGACACACTTGCCATTGTCGTCATTAATCAAACATATTTGTGTGTTTGTGTGGTCGATAAGCCACTTCAGGAGTTCTATGCAGAGGAATACTAGATTTATTATCACTACCATGTGCTGGTACGATCTTTGAATATTCGAGAAAACTTCATCATTGAGCTTTCTGATATCGAGGTCACTATGCCGGGTATATTCGTGGAATTCTTCCTGCTTGATTTTCTGGAAAAGTTCTCCCTGGTGTGAAAATAATTCCTTGGTCCCTATGTTCAACTCCATGTCTCCAAAGGCCGAAGCTCAATGAAAACCTTCTTTGTTTATTTCTTGATGACGGGTACCATTTTTGGAGTAAATTCTAGTTGTTTTTCAACTGCTGGGGAAGAACTTTCTCCCACATATGGTTCCTTTAGCTTCGGCGCTCTTGGATATTTCCTAGTGGTTGCTTTTCTTGGAGGCATTTTTCTTGCAAATGAAACAATCCTTTATGGCCATCATACAGAGAAATATTGGATCAAAATGTATATGTGAAGTGAAAACACAGAAAATCCAGACTGGTACATACCTATAATGCTTGCTAAACTTTGTAGTTTGATACTCATGGGGGGATCAAAAGATTTTGAACTGTTCGTGTAGTTCTTCTTTGATGTTCTGACGCTCCTTTATGTGAAGAATGATCTTGTTTACAATGAATCAAGAGGATTTAATAGAAAATATCTTACCAGTCATATCAACAAATTAATCTGGGTGATGAGTGAAATTCAAACAAATCTACCACCAAATATATGCAATTTAGTTCATCGTGGGTTGACGACAGAGGCATAGAGAGGGATGTGTTGTATCGGTAGGTTCAAATGGTCTTCCTTTATTCATGCATGAATTAGTAACTAATGTGAGTTTTGGAATTAATTATCCCTTTAAATGCATCGAATCTAAACATATATGATGTTAAAATGTCCCATTGTGTCACCTTCCTAGTGGGGAAGTCGGGAATCGACAAGGTGCTACGGTAGTTTTTGTTGATGTTTGTTTGCGAAAAAACTCCGACACCAATCGATTTCGCTGCATAGGTTTGACACAGCACAATTGGCTCGAGATAAAAACTAAATCATAAAGCTATCCAATCCGACAAGGATACATGACAAATGAGGACAAGTGGTATGATCGTGCAAATCAATTGGAGTCGGTTTTTTTCATAAGCTGTGCATGTTGACCCTTGACCAAGTTTTGAGGATACTTGGTCATAATTGACCTATTTTTGGGACTTCGATAGGATTTCGAAGAGGGAGCGCAGGATGAAGCGGAGATTGAGAGATATCATCCCCTTTTTTAGGAAATTTTTTGTTTTGGGATTATGTAATAGGTATGGGAATGTCGGCCCATGGGTTTACCCATGCTTAGGCCTTCTTTTGTAATGCATAAATAAGTAGCTAGGCGAAGTAAGTAAACAAAAACAAGTTCGATATGTGTGATCGAAAGTGGTAAGTGTTGAATAGAGATTTCTTTTGTGCATGTTGTGTAGGACTTGCAGAGCTAAGTGCAAGTAGTTGTAAGAAGGATTTGTGTTGTAACCTATCTCGGGGAAAGAGTATCTAGCGGAGTGCGCATATCTCCTGTCCTATGCAAAGTAGGTTTTTTGAGGCTCTGTGCATGTAACTAATTGATAGAAGATAATAGAAGAGAAGAGGAGTTGGTGGACATAGCCCAAGGGTGGGGGTGAACCACGTATATGTTGTGTTTCTCTTCTTGGTGCAATTTCTTGATGTGTTTCTGTGTGATTTTCTTAGTGTTTTATGAATGTTAGATCTATAGTTTCTTTGTGCTTAATAAGGTGAATGAATGCTAGATCTGACCTATGTGAGTATGCTTAGTACTTGAATCTGTTGGATCTAATGAGTTTCTTTCATTCTAAGTGTTATTAGACATTGGATCTGGTTAAATACTATGATGCTCTGTAATTAGGGTTTGTTTGTGTTGTTACTAAGAACTGAATATTGATGAATTTGACTACTAAGTGCTTTATTAAGTGTCTGAATCACATATTTGTGTCCCAGCTAAGGTTGCAGACATATGAGTCCTACAACCACCCCTTCCTCTAACTCATGTGAGACTTCATCTGCTTTGCAGGTGTTTATGAAAGGGACGGTAGTTAGGGTTTTGTTGGTGCGTTGTTGTAGATTTGAACCCTGGGTCTACCCCTGTGCAAACAAATGGTTCTGTTGCCGAGACCTGAAACTGTGACTGCTGAGAACTAAAAAAGAAGAAGTTATGTGTGAAGATTTGACCTGAAACCGTGATTGCTAGGAACTGAAAAAGAATAAGCTATGTGTGAATATTTGACTTGAAACTTTGATTGTTGGGAACTGAGAAAAAAGAAGCTTTGTGAAAAGACCTGACCTGAAATTGTGAGAGCTCTGTACGTAGATCTTTCGCTCTAGTGCGCAATATTCTACTTGATTTGTGAAGCTCTGTACTAAAGAAAGAAGTGTGATCTAAAGAAAAGAGGTAAGATCTAAACGCTTTGTGCTCTGACAAAGGTAAGAATAGTGAAAATTTTTAAGATCTGGAAGCTTTGTGCTCTGCTGAAGATACGATTAGTGGAAATTTTTGTTTCTGAAGTATGGATCTAGATATGTTTGATCAGATTTGTCCTAGCTTGAAAACTAGGGAACTGATAGAAGAAAAAGGATTTGATATGAATAGATCTGATAATAATAGTGAAAGATATGTTATACCTATGCATAGAAAGAATGTTTGGACTAACAAATGGATGCAGGATCCTAGAAAGAATTTTTTACAGGTTAGCTACCATGATCCTAGTGCGCAGTACAAGAGAGGTTGGGGATCATTTAAAAGAAAGAGAGGATTAACCCTTTGTTACAGTTGTAGAAGACTGGAACATTTGGCTAAGGAATGCCTTGGAAAGAGACCTAGTTGCCTCTATTGCAAAGCTCTGGACCATGAAGTATTGGATTTCCCTAGAATGATTGCTAAGGTTGAAATAATGAATATGAACAAAGAAAACCATAAGGCAGATCCAGAAACTGAGATTATGACAGAACCCCAGAAAGAAGAAGAAAAAGTATTACTATAGATGCAAGAAACCATGAATGCTCATTGACATGTCATTTTATCAAAGGTCTTTAGAGAAAAAGAGTACATTCAAGCAAAAATAGAAGACTTCAACATTGAATGTGTTCTGGATGAGGAAACACAGGTGAATATCATGACCAAAATAACTTGGGAAATTCTAGGAAAGCCTTCTATGATTCCTTCATTGGGAGGAATAGGATTATTCAGAGGAAAGATGATAAACCTATGTGGAAGACTTACTAGGATATCTATGAGTGCTCATGGAACTTCGACAGAGGAAGAATTTGAAGTTGTTAAATTTATTGAGAACAACGCTCCATTTTCTATGTTATTAGGAAAACCTTGGATTAAAGGAGATCAAGCCAGAAGAAAAGATGAAGAAATCCTAGAGCAGAAGAAGCAAGAATTAAAAGATTTCATGACTAGCAGGATTACACACTTGATTGAAGAACAAGACAACTAGGCAAAGCTATTTGAAGCCAGATATTTGGATGTCAAAGTTGGAAGAATATTAGAGGACCCATAGAAGACTGGAGCACCTATTATAGGTACAGATGAAGTATTACCCTTGATTTCTAGAAAGGAACCTCAATAACACGAAGTTACTCTGCCAAAAGAAGATAAGAATTGGAGTGGAAAAAGGAATCCTGAGCTGAAGATCACTGACAAGAAGGCTAGAAAACTAAGTAAGAAGAGAGATAAGATTGAAAAGTTACAGAAGGTTCCAGAGGGAGCTTCACAGAAGGAAAACTTGCAAAATTGGAGCTTCGTCGGAATATCAGAATAACGTCACATGGCACTTCGCCATGATGAAGCAATATAGCCGTTAGAGATAGTATAACTGTTCGATCGACAACCCAAATGGGTAGAAAAGAATTTATGGTCAGAAAGTTAGCCACCAGACCATTGTGACCACACTGTAACAAACATAACTGAGTTAATGAAGGCTTCTCGTCTGTTGGAGAGACCCGTTTCCAAGATTTCCATTTATCCCGTCGTGCCATGCACCGAGAACACTTTTGATAATCATGAATTTGAGCCTATAGATTAGTTGATTCTCACCTAGAAATAATCGTGCTCTTACCATATGTCCCACTACATTAAGATATTTCTCTTCGAACCTGAGATTTTCAACCCCGAGCGTGCATGTCGAACGAGCTTAGTGCTGCAGAGAAAATTGTCGAAGAATTTCTTATTGACCTAATGAATGAAAGGGTAATGTATGAAAGAGAGATGTCTGCAAGTATTCAAGCATCATCGACGATAGGACTAAAAGCCTCCCCGTCAACTTCTTTTGGAGCCAGATCATCCCGACCATCAACAGAAAATAGAAAAAAACACAGAGATGACCTAGCCAATGTGAAGCTAATTCCGTCCATATTGTTGGACTATATCCCACCTCTGGTCAGGGCAGTGAGTCAAGATAGTGTGCCAAGATAATTCAAGTACACCATGATTACTGTGTACCTCTTGAAGGGGATACACACAGTTCATGCATAGTATAATAATATCACAATGTTGAAGTTCAATGACTTCAACCTCGGAGATCGCAAAAAATAAAGTATGCTTGCCCCGTATAAGCACCTGACTAAGACGAAGAGGAAGAACTCAAATATAATCCCTCAGCTATGGACGATGAAACTCACATAGTCCACTCTGTTAAATGTCATGAAGATCCCACACTTTGGAAGGCACCAGGAGGTGAATGCCTGTGTCAAGTTATTACTTTCTTGCTACCATGGCGGCTACTTATGGCTAGACCGTCGTATTACAGTCAACCCGACGCTGATCTATAGGATCAAAATCTTGAGTATGAAAGGACCCGATCCATAGGAGCTCTATCCAGGAAAAGCCATAGATCACTCACCAGCACAAAAAATCAAGGACACATATGGCGATGTCGCAAAGGGAACGTGAGGCTACAAGGTAGCCTCCATCCAGAATGTTGTAGTGCACCTCGCCTATCAGTTAATTACAGGAAAGTTAGTAAGGAAGAGCAAACCTATGCAAGTCATAGTATGTTTTAATGACCTCGTGGGAAAGTGTGTAGAAGGTTTACAGATGAACTGGGTGAAGTACATGGTGAATCAGCTAGAACTAGATTGCCGTGAAGCCCAGGATCAGGGCTACGAGTTCCATTTCAGCTAGCTCCTGATCCTTATTGCTTTTGTTGCCTGGGAGATGTCAGAAGGTGCGACCTTCCTGGATATTGAACCATTCAAACCACTTGCTGTGAAGTTCACCACACTATGGTATTTGAGCGACATGAACAAACAGTGGAAGTCGAACATTATTTTTCATACATACTGCCTTCAACTGAAGAGATCCATAGAAGAATAACCTTGCATGAATCATAACACTTTACATAGATTCCGACCTTTGATGAAGTTCTGTGTAGATCAACACTTCATCTACCTTACATCGTGAGCCGATGAACATAAGGAGTAGTTGTAGTCGTACTACAAGCTCACAGAAGAGGATCTTGAGGAGATCACTAAGGATTGGTCAGTAGGCCTCCTTATTCCAGAAGACCTTGTAGAAATGTTCGACCCTGATATCCCAGAAACCGTGCATGAAACACCTGGACCCAGTAAAATGAAGAAGACCGAAGAAGTGCAAGAATTAAGAAGTGCCTTAGGAAAGACTGCTGCAGTATCACCTAACTGAGGAGGTGATGACGAAGTAGAAGACATAAATGGTACAGGAGTTGAATAGAAGTAAGGAGAATTAACACCGTCGAGAGATGAGACCGATCCCCTGAAGAAGAGGAAGGTTTATCCCCTGAAACCTTCTTCCTAAAAGAAATCGAGAGCCACCATTACCAAGATGAAGACCTTGCTTACTACCAATGACTTCAACTTCATCATAGCCACCCTCAATGAAACTTTGCTAGAAATCATGGAGAAACAAGAAGATAAGTAGGAGGAAATGTATGACATAATTAAGGTCAATTTTCAAGTGGTACATTAGGCCCTTCATTCCAGCCATGTAATTTCCACTACGCCCCTATCATTAGGAGAACCAGAGTTGGGGGATGAACCAACCCAACTCTGTCGACTAGTTGATGCGGTCGAAGCTCGTCTTTTTCGCACACAAGAAGAAGAATAACAAGCTACCCAGACCTTGAAGAAAGTACATGGAGACATTGTAGAACAACATAGAATTGCAGAACAGAAGAAGGTTGCTCTCCAGGCCAATTTTGATGAAGGGAAAGCACAGATGTAGCAAGAGAAATAATAGTTTCTCGCAGGGCAACTTGAAGTAAAAGAAGTAGTAAACATGGCACTTTTCTCTGTGACAAGATTAGAACCACAGGGAGTGGAATGAGTTGAGTATCAAGTAGAGAATCTCGCAGAATTCATCCAGAAGCTACAACAAAGAATAGCATATCTAGAGCTTCGCACAACGCCCAACATTCTACAGGATGTAAGACACCAAAGAGAAGCAATTGCCCGAAGCGTAGTTGAGAGAATAAAGGCCCTTTCCATGGAATGAAATAAAATTAGTGATCGCAGTGCCAAGACTTATGAGAAACTCACTGAGAATGTAGAACTGAAGGCATTGGATTTGAAGCTCCATGAGGTGAAGCAGCAAGAAGAAATAGTACAGGCACAGTTGAATCCCTTGTTAGCTATTGAAAGAATCAAGTGATCCCAAGAGAAGTGCACTTCCTAACAGCAGGTTCACACCATTCAGAGAAAAGTCATGGAAGTGACTCAGAGGCTCCAACCTATACAGGATGAGGCTTACCAACTGTTCACAGAGATAGAAGATCGAGGAGTAGAACTGGAGCAAGTTGTTACTGCAGCTAAACAGTGCCTAGAGGAACCCAAGAACAAGGTATTCATCCAAGAATTTTTAGATCAAGAGGTCGCAGCATAGAAAAAAGTTGAAGCATATCGAGCCAAGATCGAGGCTTTCAAATATGAACTACCCAAATCAGAGTGAATCGGGATTAGTCACAGGTGAGTGTTGGGGGCCTGTTGGCCCTTGATCAAGTTTTGAGGATACTTGGTCATAATTTACCTATTTTTGGGACTTTGATAGGCTGTTGAAGACAAATCGCAAGATGAAGCAGATATCACGGGATCTCGACCCCCTTTTTAGACCTTTTTGGGTTTTGGGATTATGTAACAGGTATGGGAATGTCGGCCCATGGGTTTACCCATGCTTAGGCCCACTTTTGTAATGTATAAATAAGTAGCTAGGTGAAGTAAGTAAAGAGAAACAAGTTCGATCTGTGTGATCGAATGTGTTAAGTGATGAATAAAGATTGATTTTTTGCATGTTGTGTAGGACTTGCAGAGCTAAGTGCAAGTAGTTGTAAGAAGCCTTTGTGTTGTAATCTATCTCGGGGAAAGAGGATCTAGCAGAGTGCGCATATCTCCTGTCCTATGCGGAGTAGGTTTTTTGAGGCACTGTGCATGTAACTGATTAACATAAGATAATAGAAGATAAGAGGATTTGGTGGACGTAGCCCAAGGGTGGGGGTGAACCACGTATATGTTGTTTTTCTCTTCTTGGTGCAATTTCTTGATGTGTTTCTGTGTGATTTGCTTAGTGTTTTATGAATGTTAGATAGATATGTTGTTGCTTTGTGCTTAATAAGGTGAATTAATGCTAGATATGACCTATGTGAGTATGATTAGTGCTTGAATCTATTGGATATAATGAGTTTCTTTCATGCTAAGTGGTATTAGATGTTTCATCTGGTTAAATACTATGATGCTCTGTAATTAGGGTTTGTCTGTGTTGTTACTAAGAACTGGATATTGATGAATGTTGACTACTAAGTGATCTTTTAAGTGTCTGAATCACAGATCTGTGTCCCAACTAAGGTTGAAGACATCCGATTCCTGCAACCATCCCTGCCTCTACCTTAAGTGAGACTTCATCTGCTTCACAGGTATTGCCGAAAGGGCTAGTAGTTAGGGTTTTGCTGGTGCATTGTTGTAGCGTTGAACCCTAGGTATGCCCCTGTGCCAACAATGAGTTTGAAAACTAAGTCTGGGCTCACCGATGCCGAAAATTATTGGTGATCGATGATTGGGGAAAAACTATCATGCTCTTTTATGGACTTGCTTTCTCAAAACTCGTCAATGCCGAAAACGCTTCGGGGATCGGCTATCAAGGATTATTTTTCTTCCTTCATTAATGTTTACTCCTTTTAACTTTCACCGATGTCAAATGAATGGATATTGATAGATTCCTTGGGTAATTATTTCCAAGAAAGATATCTTCCTTTTTCCGATGTCGATGAATATGGTTTCTAGACAATCTCGATTCTCTTGAGTGATTTTTTTCTACACATCTCAATTCCTTCCGATGCTGAATTTGGGTGCATCGGGTGAAAGGTTTTAGCTGTTTGATTTCTTATTTAAGTGTTAACATGTCTTCAATTTCAGGGGATATCCATGAGTTAGACAAAATTCCAAAGAATAAGAAAAACATTCCTCAAAGGAAAAATATGAGTTCAGATAGTGCAAAGATTAAGTGGTAACTAAAAAGTAAAAAATGGCATAGACCTTTTAGGGTGTGTTGAGTGCTCAACAAGATCCTGGAAACTATAACCATGCCTTGATTTCTTATACCAATTCCCATCAATAGGCCTTTCTTATACCAATTCCCTCTTCCAAAAATTTCCATCCCCTTTCTTTTTTCCCTCTGCTTTCCCTTTTTAGTTGGTTACTTGGTTTTTGGAAAATGTCTAGCTGTAGGAGTTGGTAGATTCATGTCTTCAAATTTCCCCTGTTACTTTTATATCACCATCCTAACTGATGGCTTCCTCATTTCATTTTGAACAAACTTTTTGAATCATGGGTTCCCAGATAGATGGGTTCAATATTGTGTTTCCATTTTTCCATCACCTACAAACAACACCTAGACTTCCACGATCTACAAATTAGCAAAACAATTCCCCTTTATCTCTTTTGATTTCAATTTTTGTTTACTTGTTCCTTTTTCTGAATGTGTCCTTTTCTGAATGTCTCCTGCTTTTATATACAACACTCAATGTTCAACAATATACAAATTGGCCCTCGAAATTCGTCATTTTCTCCTATTGCATGTTACACATTTTGCATTCAACACTTGGGGTAGATACAATTTGACCATCGACCCCTCACGTCTCTTGAGTAAAGCTTGTGGGCCTGTTTTCAAGACTGTCAATATTTCTTATTCTAACTATGTCTAATGCTTTTATATCACAAGTCTGACCAACCACTTGGCCATTGCATACTTGGCCACTATTACCATCATTGGTTCCTGGCCAGGCTTGCTCAACATTGCGCTTCCATTGTTCCACTACGTACAAAGAGCACTTGAAATTCTACAATATACAAATTGATGGCCAAAATCTGTCGTTGTGACGTGCAATTTGACCATCGTCCCCTCACGTCTCCTAGGTATATCTTGTGGATCCTAGAAACTATAACCATGCCTCGATATCTTATACCAATTCCCATCAATGGGCCTTTCTTCTACCAATTCCCACATCCAAAAATTACCATCCCCTTTCTTTTTTCCCTCTGCTTTCCCTTTCTGGTTACTTACTCGATTTTCAGAAAATGTTTAGCTGCAGGAGTTGGGGGATTCACGTCTTCATATTTCCCTTGTTACTTTTATATCACTAGCCCGACCAACTGCTTCCTCGTTTCATATTGAACAAACATTTTGAATTGTGGGTTCCCGGATAGACGGGTTCAACATTGCATTTCCATTGTTTCGCCACCTACAAACAACACCTAGACTTCTGCGAAATACAAATTAGCAAACAAATTCCCCTTTATCTCTTTTTCTTTCAATTTTTGTTTACTTGGTCCTTTTTCCGAATGTCTCCTTCTTTTATGTAAAGCACCTAAAATTCTGCAATATACAAATTGACCCTCGAAATTCGTCATTGTTTCATGTTGCGTGTTACACATTTTTCATTCAATAGTTGGGGTAGATACAATTTAACCATCGACCCCTCATGTCCCCTGAGTAAAGCTTGTGGGCCTATTTTCAAGCCCGTCAATATTTCCCGTTTTGACTATGTTTAATGATTTTATATCACGAGTCCGACCAACCATTTGTCCATTGCATACTTAGCCACTATTACCATCATCCGTTCCTGGCCAGTATTTCTCAACATTGCGCTTGCATTGTTCCGCTACGTACAAAGAGCACCCAAAATTCTACGATATACAAATTGATGGCCAAAATATTTCATTGTGACGTGCAATTTGACCATTGGCCCCTCATGTCTCCTGGGTATATCTTGTGGCCCTATTTTTGAAACCCGCCCAATTGCTTTCCATACTTATGCATTTCTTGAAATCTGTTTCACGTATTGGTGGGACGACAAAATGTGCAATGCTTTCTCGCTCTTCACCATCCCCACTAACTTCGTACTTTCTATATATGCAATTAAATATTTAATGTTAGTATTTCATCATGCAAGAACCATTAAGATTGTCATTAATGTCCAGAAGGCTGGAGAAGATTTTTCATTAAGACGAATTAAACCAAGATTTGCGGAGAATAATGTTATTCTTTCCAAGTATTCATTTCAAACATTATAAATATTTCATACGTGGGTCGGTTGGTGCCTTTACGAAATCTATAATTCATGATCATTCTTCATCGTCACTACCAGCTTCTCACTTTTTTCTAAATATGTAATTAGTAAGATTTAATGGTAACAACTCATTGTGCACAAACCCTGGAGATTGTCATTGATCAATGAACGGCTCGAGGAGATATTCCATTGATACGCATTAAACCAATATTTTTGGATGGTTATATTATCCCTCCTCTATTTTCATTTCAAACATCATCTCAAGCAAACAAAAAATCTCGTTAACTTATGGCAACAGTTCTATCCAGATACAATAAACACCTTCGTACATGATGGCCATAGGTACCAGTATTCCAAGGCATATTCTTACTACTCATCTCCCTCTGCTCAGAAGAAAAAGAGGAGATGGCCCCTTGGTGCACTCAGAGATATATTTCAAGCCAAAGAATTCCAATGCAACCCTGCCTGCTCAGACAACTTTTTGACTTGCATTGATACCCGACACAGATGTTGATGCAATAGATTTCGAGCCAGAAGAAGATGATCTAATGGACAATGATATGACAATGGATGATGGAAATGCAAAGACTGGTCACACTACTACGCCCAAATTTAAATCAACTATAATGGGCGACGCTTCCTGGCTCGGCGATGGCAGTCCTAACAACACCAAAAGAATGGGTTACAGAAAAGAAACTGACATTGAATGCAATAGACTCTTTGCGGCCTGAAAGTAGGAATTCCAAAGGTTTGGATTAGTTTGTTCTGGGAAAAAGTCTTTCACTGTAAATAAATTATTTGTTGATGCTCCCAGAGATATATTTCAAGTAAAAAAACTATTCAATTGCGGGACCACTACCCTGTTCTCTGGATATGCAATTAACATCTAAGGGAATGAGGACCAGAACTCCCCTTGGTGCAAGGAATATCTCTAATAGTCATCTCCTTCCACCCAGAATGGACTAATTTGGGCCTCTGGAATTTCACGTGCAACCTATGTCCCTGAATTTTTCAAATGTGAGGAGTTGGTTTCTTGGTGTGTCCTAACTTTCAATTTTGGGCTATTCTATTTTCCCTAAAACATTTTTCGTATTATTCCTCACGGGAATCTTGTGAGAGCTATGAATTTTACCACATGGATTTTGTTCATCTGCTTCAAGCCAAGGATTTACTCCACTGTGGACCCACTTTCATGTTTCTTTGTCAGCTCAAGTCTTCTACAAAATATTGATATCGGGGCACCGAACATTGATCCACCGAGGAGAAGGTTGCAAGGATTTCCTAAAAAAAAAACATGGTAATCATTTTTCTATGCATGTTGAATAACATCCTAGTGGCTCTTGCATGTTGCAGATCATGTGTCTATGCTTATGAAAAATTTGTTCAGTGTTTTGGCCCAAAGAATTCGGTCCAATTTCTAACCATAGATATACAGTTCTCAATATTGTTTTATTTTAATGGATTTACTATTAAACAATTTGAATTTGGAGTCTTGTTTTCTACTTCTTTTCTTGATTTAACACCTCTTCTCATTGGCATGGCTCGATAGTGTCGTCGTTATTCAATATTGTATTCTCTTAGGTAATTTGTTCTAAAATGGAGCATTTAACAATTATATGGAAATGCACTGTCTCAATCCATTAGGCTTTTATGGAAACAAAAAAATTAACTTCAGAAAGTTTTCAAACCAATGTTCAATTCTATTTGTGATGCAGATAGAACATAGCTATACCAAATCACATTATTGTAGCAAGATCGCCATTCTTGTTTCTAGACATGCACTGATTAAGCTTTAATGCTAACAACCCATATTACAAGAAGTTTAATACTTAAGTTAATATGTTACAGTCGTGGAAGAATGTATCTAATCTTCAATAAATCATTTGTTGATAATTACTAGAAAATAATGGTTTTGCAACAATGGGGCTTGTTTGAAACCAATTCCCACTTACGAAAATTTCCCTCCGCCTTTCTATTTTCCCACTCTTTTATCCCCTATAGTTTTTGTTTCTGGTTTTTTAGTCAATTTTTTTTTCTGAAAATGTCTTGTTCCATGGGTTGGCGAAATCACACGTTTCTACTGATCACTTCCACTTTATCTAAATTGAACATTCAATTGTTCAGTGACCTACAAACAACACTCCATCCTCTGTGACATGCAGATTTACTTTTGGACTCCCACATCATCCCCTCTTCTGTGTTACACATTTTGCACTCAAATGTTCTGATATATACAATTTGACAGTCGGGGCCTAACGTCTATTCGGGAACCCGTCACCTTATTTTGAAGCCCGTCTGACCACTTTTCATACTTTACCATTTCTTCACATCTCTTTCGCGGGTCGTCAAGTTCATGGGTTCAAGAAATTTCAAATTTCTAGTTTCTCTTTCATGTGCCTTCCACCTTCATATTTCTTTCCAAGTATATGAAATATGTATACAACTTCTCCAGCAACATACATAAAAGATATTGCCAGGAAATGGAATATCTATTTCATATTTAAATAGATTGGATGTTCTTTTCCCTCTTCTATACTTGACCAAATCCGTGTTTCTTTTTTCCCTCTACTCTCTTTCTTTTTACTTAGTTGTTTTTCCAAAAATGTCTCAATGCACGTGTTGGCCGACTAACAGGTTCATATTTGCGCTTGTTCTTTTATATCGCAACTCGGATCAACCACCAACCATTCAATGTGTAGGAACTTCTCAGATCGCAGATTTCGGGCATGTGGCCTCTGTATTGCACTTCCATTGTTTTGTTCCCTGCAAACAACACTCGGACCTTCGCGATATACAAATTTACTTCTACACTCCCAAATCATACCATGTTGCGGGATACACATTTTCCACACGAAAGTTTCGAGGCCTGCAATTGTGGATTCCCAAATAGGTGGATTGCATTTCCAGTGTTCCTTGACCTGCAAACATCCCCCTGGCTTCCAAGATATACAAACTGCCTTTGGAATGCTTGCATCAACCCCTCTTTCATCTTATACAGTATGCACTCAAAAGTTCTGATCAATACAATTTGACCGCCAGGGCCTCATGTCTCCTAGGGAACCCTTGCCAACCTATTTTGAAGCTCGTCTTCCCACTTTCCATGACCATTTCTTGCAATCTCTTCCATGGATCATCGGGTTGGCCTGTTCAGACAATTTCCAATTCCTAGTTGTTGTTTTTTGTGCCTGCTACCTTCTCACTTCTTTCCAAGTATATGAAATCAGTATATAACTTCTCCAGAAACATGTAGAAAAGATCGATATCCATCTTATATACTTAACAAAATTCTCGTTTCTCTTTTCCCTATACTTTATGTTTCTCTTCACTTAGTCATTTTTCTGAAAAATTCTAGCGGCATAGGTTGGCGGACTTGCGGGTTCACATTTTCACTCGTGCTTTTATATCGTGACTCTGACTGCCCACTTCCCCATTCCATGTCTAGTCACTTCTCCACTCATGAATTCCCTGGTAGGCAAGCTCTAGATTTCACTTCTATTGTTTCATGACCTGCAAACAATACCTTGACTTCTGCGATATACAAATTGACAACCAGACTCACATCACACTGTCTTCCATATAACAGTCTAGCTATCATGCCCTCTTCGGTGGTACACATTTTTCACTGAAAACTTTCGACACATACAATTTGACCGTCGGGTCCAAATGTCTCCCGTGGAACTATTTTCACCCCATTTTGAACCTTGTCCATCTACTTTCCATACTTGGCCATTTCTTCAAATTTCTTTCGCAGATCGTTGGGTTGGCATGTTCAAGAAATATCCAATTCCTAATAGTTGTTTCTTGTGCCCGCACCCATTGTAATTACCAATTGGAAATTATATATACATTGTTATTTCTAATTATGCACTTAGAAAGTGTTAACGCTAAACCAGGATTTGAGGATATCTCCCATTAATACACATAAAACCAAAATTTTTGGATGGTTGTATTATCCCTTGTGAGTGTTTATTTCAAACATCATGGAATGTCATTTGCACATCATCGGGTTGGTCCATCCACAAAATCTTCAATCCTTGATTCCAAACACGAGTCCGACCCACCATTTCCCTATTCCATACTTAGCCACTTTCCCGAAATTCCACAAATATACAAACCGGCCGCTAAACTGCCCCATCATACTCTCTTTCGTTTTACACGTATTGCAGTAAAAAATTCTGATATATAAAATTTGACCATCGGACACTCACCTTTCCTGAGTATCCCCGTAACCCTATTTTGAATACCATACAACCACTTTTTAGACCTTGCCATTCGTTCCTTGTTCTTCCCCGTCTCCGTGACCTTCACACTTGTCTATAATAAAAAAATGTTTATATATATATATATATATATATCTTGTTTCTAAATATGCAATTAGTGACATTTAATTCTAACATCTCATCCTACAGGAACCGTATATATTTCCATTGATGGGANGAGATCTCCTATTAATACACATTAAACCAATATTTGTGGAGCGTTATATTATCACTTCTGAGTGTTAATCTAAAAATCATGAAATGTTGTTCGCACCTCGTTGGGTTGGTGCATTCACGAAACCTCCAATCCTTAATTTCTCTTCATTGTACCTGCCACCTTTGCACTTCTAAATATGCAATAAATAATCTTTACTTCTAACATTTCACCATACAACACCCATAAATATTGTCATTAATCAATGAAAGGCTCGAGGAGCTTTCCCATTTATTAGCATTGAACCAACATTTGCGGAGACTAATATTATCGGTTCCAACTGTTCATTTCAATCATCATTGATCTGGATTTTATGAGAAGAATGAAATGACTACATATTATTACCATATGCTTAACATAGAATAATAAAGATACACTAAAACTAGTTTTCTATTCAATAAGGAAATAAGTTGAAACTGTAAAATGCAGCGGAAAACAAGCTTGCTGGAATGGTGGTGGCTTATCTCTGAGAAGAGATGTGACGACTGTGCTCATTCGCAAGAAGATGATTACAATGAGGCTCTCAAGGCATTTTTTACAAAAAATAGGAGTTTCAAAAACCCTAAACATCCAAAAACCTAACCCTAGGAGATGAAGCGCCAAAAGTCATGTGGGTGCCATTTGGGTAAGTCAATACAACAACTTCCCGGGGTTGTAACTTTTGCATACAATCTCTGTTTTAGGCATATGATAGCCCATTGGAAAGATATATCTAAGGACTACAAAAATTACACAAAATTTCTTGAAGAAATTTTTTACCACAACATACCCCAAAAAACATTGTTTAGGGCCTCAAAACGGCTCCAGAGGTTGAGGACCCGAAAAAACTGCTAAAAATAGTAAATTATCAAAATTGCGAGAAAGTTGTTTTGAGCCAGCTGGGAAAGGTGGGTGGCCACCGATATCCACCTGGATCAATCCTCCATCCTTAGGAAGAAATGGTCTCCATTGCATTGAGTTCTCCCATCATATGAGGAAATTTTTGTTGAATTTGGCCCCTAGTGAGCCACTTTCCTTGGTGCAGGAGCTACCCTTCTTTAACAACTCGATAAAGTTGGATCCTTTGTTGTTGAGTTCCCTTGATCTGTGTGTCCACAATATGATCACTAGATTCCTGTTGTATGCAGTCAAGGTTGAGCTTTGTTTGTGTCATCTTTTCTGCTATGTCTAAGGTGTCCAATAATAGTGGGAAATAAGCCCGAAGGAGGTCCACGTTGAACACTCGGTGCAGGCCAAGGAAAGGAGGAATGTTGAGCACAAAAGAATTATCCCCCATAGCCTTGATGATGGTGTATGACCCATAATGGAGTGGGAAAAAATTTCGATGGGGTCCTGTAAGGCATTCTTTCTGCAAGTGCAACCAAACTTTGTCACGTGGAACCCGATGTTGATCATGGCACTACTTGTACTTGTCATTAGAATTCTATAGGATTTCTTGAACCTGTTGGCAGATGTGTTGGATCCTCTCAATGAATCGGGTGGCTTTGTCAGCCTCAGTTGGAGCAGGAGAGGAGTTGGTCGAGGTGACTGCAAGGGGAAGTGCAACATCTATGGGACCCAATGGTTGGAATCCCAACCCCACCTGAAAGGGGTTGTGGTCGGTTGAGCTATGCAAGGATTGGTTGTAGCTATGCTGGACATAGGGAAGACTCTCATCCTATGTGTGAGGGTGATTGGAATTATACATGCGCAAGATATGCATGATCATTCGATTTATGACCTTGGTTTGGCCATCTGTCTCGGGGTGGAAGGTTGTGGATTTGGTGAGCTTGGTGTCCAACAGTGACCAAAGGCTCGAACAGAATGTGCTGAGAAATCAACTATCCTGATATGAGACAATGGTTTGTGGGATTCCAAAATGTACCTAGACCCATTCAAAGAAGAGATTGGTAGTGGCTTCTGCTGTGATGCTCTTCTTGCTAGCAACCAGAGTCGCCATCTTAGAAAAATGATCAACAACCACAAAAACACAGTCATTTCTCTGCTTGGTGGATGGGAGGCCTGACATGTAGTCCATTGAGATGGATTCCAATGTCCTTTCAGGAGTAGGAAGAGGGGTTTGCATGCCCTGATTCTTAGTGGTTGGTTTGGTAATAGCGCAGGCAGTACAAGACCTGATATACTTGTTGACCTCCTGTCGAAGTTTTGGCTAGTAGAAATGTTTTTGTATCATTGACACTGTCTTTTCAACGTCGAAGTGTCCTAACACCTAACTATAGTGGGCTTCCCAAATCAGATTCACTCTCTCACTTGATGGAACACATATATGGACCATTCGACACAACAACCCATCCTGAAGATGGAAATTATCGACAACTACCTTTGCACCCAACATTTGGTAGGTGGTGGTGAATTTCGGGTCTGTCTCATAGAGTTGGGGCCATCCAGAGGTATCATGGCCATAGGAATCTAGCACTGTGGTGAGTGCCGTGACTGGTGGTCTGCTGAGGCAATCAGTGACACGGTTGGTGATTCATGTTTTATACTTGATGTTGAGCTGGAATTGTT
>JASDQU010882083.1:33897-45059 GCA_032191745.1 Picea mariana
TTAGCATCATGTTCATCCTTTCTGCAACTCCATTCTGTTGAGGTGAAGATGGGGTAGTCTTCTGCCTTGCTATACCACACTTCTTACATAATTATTCAATTTCATTCTTGCAGAACTCTTCGCCATTATCTGTCTTTAGCACCTTAATTCTTTTCTCTGTTTGATTCTCAACAATGGCCTTAAACTCTTTATACCTGTCAAAGACTTTGGATTTATTCCCGAGGAAATATATCCAAGTATTCCTCGAGAAGTCATCTATAAATGAGACATAGTACACATATTTTCCTAATTATGGGATCGACATAGGTCCAAAAACATCACTGTGAACTAGCAGTAAGATTCTTTCTGCCCTCTTTGCACTAGAGGGGAATCTTACCCGATTTTGCTTCCCATATAGACAATGTTCATAGAAATCAAAATCCAGAGAATATTTAGACATACCTTCAACCATACCTTTACCGTGTAGTAGTCGAAGACCCTTCTCTCCGATAATCCCTAGTCTTTGATGCCACAACATAACCTTTTCTCTAGAGACTATAGGAGTTCTTTCTTCTTCAACTCCAATATCAGGAAAAATGGAACTATTACACCCATCACTAATAGTTCTTCCTTCTGGCTTATACAGAGTTCCAAACCAAATTCCTTTCAACAACACCATTTCTCCTCAAACCATCCTACGTGTTTCATTTTCAAATATTGTTTTTACCCCTGCATCGTCCATTTTTCTTATAGAAATCAAATTTTTGTTCAAACTTGGGATGTGTAGAACACCAGGAAGTGTTCTAATCCTTCCATCTATAAGCCTCAACTTGAATTTTCCTCATCCTATGATTCTATTTGTCAAATCATCATCTAGGAAAACATTACCTCCATCAGACCTTTCATATTCGTAGAACCACTCCCTATGGGGAGTCATATGAAAGGATGCCCCAGAGTCAACCAACCATGCCTCATGATCGGCATGTGTGCTTCAAGAATTGAAGTACACATCCCCTCCTTCTTCCTTGGAGGTCTTTTTTTATGTAGAATGAGATTCTTCAGATCTCTTCTTTTTCTCAACCTTGGATATACATTGCTTCTTGTAGTGTCCTTATTTTCCACATCTCCAACATACCCTTACAAATTTTTTGGGAGATTTAGATCTACCCTTAGACTTAAATCTCCCACTTGAGAAATAATATCTATTCCTTTCCTAGGAACGTCCTCTTGCAAATAATGTGTCTGTGCTTTGTCCTTCCATATTCTTCCATATCATCTCCTCTGAAAACAAGGATGAGACCACTTCATCAAAATTCAAGGTAGTTGTATTACTAACTATGCCCACAACCAGACTATCCCAGGAGTCTGGTAAAGAACATGTTAGCGATAAAAAATACATGATATTTTTTAGAGTGTTTTCATAACCTTCTATATGATTTGTTAGTTTCGAAGTCTTTTGACTAGTTTCTTAAGCTTCAGGTTTTTTATCAAAGCCCCCATTGATTGTTTTCTCCTTAGATTGTCTTCTGACCTACATTTCAAAAACATTGTTAGTATTTCTTAAGTCCTAGTTTTATGCTACCTTAATTTTGCATTGTTATTTTTATTAAAATAAAATGACAAATGGTGAGAATGCCAAAAATCTACATATCAAGTGCATTTAGCCAAAGTTCTG
The DNA here is from genome assembly GCA_032191745.1 of Picea mariana. Lineage (NCBI taxonomy): Eukaryota > Viridiplantae > Streptophyta > Pinopsida > Pinales > Pinaceae > Picea > Picea mariana. Next base: position 35,552 of record JASDQU010882083.1, read on the forward strand.
GTCCACATGTCATAACATATATCCATACAAAGCCACATCAAAATTACATACCTAATTCTCATCCTAAGTCATCACACTACATGTACTCTAATCTATCAACCAAGTCATAAGCTAAGCCAAACTTTCAAGCCATAATTCAAGCGATAATCATCTATCCTTAGCCTAGTGCACCAAGTCATTAGTCATGTCACAATCCAAGTCAAAATTCGACACCCAAGTCGACACACAAGTTTCAAGTTCACATGCCACTACACATGTCAAAGTCAAGTCACGGGTCAAGTTGAGAATCAATTCACATTTGAAAAATGCCACTGAATACTCATCAAATCGACAACAGTGTTTTCATTAGGTTTTCCAAATGACAGAAGGTCAATTTTGTTTATGTTGAGGATAGCTCTGTTTTTATAGTGTTTTGACAGGTTGAGGGCATCGGGCCATCATGTATAAGCCAAGAGGAGAGCCATAAACTGGAAGATTTATACCAAATGTTTGTTGCTTCTCAGGATTAACCATCTCACCTTGGGGGTTTTCCTCGGCAAGATGGTTTTGTTTGTAAGATTTTAGGTGTTAAAGGCCATGCAAAGAGAAAAGAGCCATCTATGAAGTCTCGTTGTTAGAAACTCATCGGGTTTGAGAGATCCCTCTGCTACAAGTTTGGGTTTTCCACCTTGCTATACCTGTGGGGGAAAAACATAAAGGAATGGAAAACCAACAAGTTAGTTTCCAAAATATTGTTATGGGAAATCGATGAAGAAGTTGTGGATCTGTTACTTCGTTCCAAATTGAATCTTGGCAATTGTATTGTATGGTAGATCAGGCCATTCAGCTACACCTCTGTCATGAGAAAGTAGGATAAAATTATTAAGAGAACCACAGTTGGTTTGTCCTATCTGCATGAGTGCAGTCTTTAGAACTATCACATCTAGTCCGATAATTCTTACTCTTTTTCTATTCAGATATTTATTCTCCGAAGCATAGTGTGGTATACCTTCTGCTATAGAAAACCTATCACTGGATTATACTGGCAGTTGTTTTTATCTATGCAGAGGCAATGCATGGCAAACTTTCCACATTATATTTACACCATCTTTGGGTATTCATCCTTTCAAGATTACTTGCAGAGAGCATTTTCATTTGGAGTGTTTGAATCACCAAGTCCCACTCAATAAAGTTCTTTTGGAAGTACTTTTGGTCAGACACAACCAACTTTTGGAAATTGACCTTTTGGTGCTACCAATCAACTTGCTTTCAGTGTGACTAGCAAACCCGCATTAATGCAAAAAGTGCAATTACCTTTGGTGCTTCTATACTCCACCGTTTGGGGTTTCAAGTACTCTAGCTATTGGAGCTTCAAGTACACCTTCGTTTGGTTTTGTAAAATGCTACTGCTTTTGGTCAATCAGCTCCAGCATTTGGTGCAACATCTACCCCAACATTTGAGATCGTGCAACACCTTCATTATGAATAGTATTCCAGTTGTTGTTTACTGTGCTTGGTGGTGAATTGACACCTGCAAAAGCCTTTTCATCGCTTTCTTTGTTTGCAATGTTGAGATTTCTAGTCTTTATGTTCCTGAACTTGATAACTCAGGTTGTGAATGTTAATGTATCTTTGAAAAGGCTAGAGGATTTGTTTCTAGAAGAAGAGAGAACAATTGATAATATACAGGCAGGGAGACTCTGTTTTTGCAAACTTTTGCAGATAGAAGATTACAGAGTTACTATGGTTTACTAAACATGGTGATGCAACATTATTCGGATATAAAGGATAAATTCTTCAAGTTTACAGGAATCTGCTATCTGTTGGAGCAAATATTGATCAATGTTCATACTTATATTTGAAGAGTTTTTAGCAAAACTGTCAAATAAGTGAAGCTACAAGAAGTTGGCAGTGTTGGGCACACTTTCACAGTGTATTGCACTGCCAATAAGGAATTTTCTGTTTTCAAAGAAAAAAATTCAAAGTAGGAGTCTTTTTTATTAGAAAAGGAACAAGTCATCATCTAGATTTACAGGCGTTGGCACAAGTTGTTGTTAATTTGCAGGGAGATCAATCAAATAAAGAATGATTTGTGATGAAACAACAGTTTTGAATACGAAAGTTTTCCTTTTGAAAGAAATAGAGCTTTCACCAACATAAAAGGTGCAATTATAATCAATTAGTTGTTGAAAAGAAGAGCTTTCATTAGCTAACTAGAAAAACCTAAGGTGAAATAGGTGGTGAAACCGTAGAATAAGAATTTTGAAGATCTAAGCTCGAACGTAGCAGTTTTTGGGTAATTTAAAGGATAAGAGGACATCTAAAAGATGAATCACCAAATCATAAAATATTCAGTTCAAATATTCGTGGAGGTTTTGGAGGAGAATGTTTATTTGATCAACTAAAGTTTCGTTCACAGCTATTGAAAGTGTTTCGACTACTGAAGACATGTGTTCTTTCCTCCATGACACATTAGAAACATAGCAAGGATGAAGACTAGATGTTGAAGACAAGCTTTGAAGAGAGTTCGATCCATAAGTAACTGGATTTATTTTAGCTTATGGTACACAGTTGTTACTATGTTTTTCTATAATTAGAAATCCAGATCTAGTTTTTCAGGATCTGAGACTTGTTGTAAAAGGTTATAAAAGCCTATCATTTTAATAGAAGGGGGTCGATTTTGTATACAAGAACTATACCTTTGTAACAAACTTTTCATATGATAATATAGATCACAAGTTTCTCTCTCTATTAATGTCATATTTCCACCCTTCTTCTGCACTCTTATTCAAGTTGTTTTAACTACAAAATGACTGTCATCTCATTAGTCAGTTCATAACTTGATTAATAGTTTCTTACATTGTTTATTAAACCCATTATTGTGTATCTGGTTTATAAGCATTGTCTTCTTCACCCACTTAAAGCTATTATCTGATTATTGATCCTTGAGGGCATTGGTTTATTTGATTATTCATTTTGACTGTCTAGATACTATATTGTAGTTGAGTTATCCCATTGATCCACACATACAAAAACACAAAAACAAGTTTACTTTAAGTTACCAAGCATCTTTGTCTAACAACCTCAAAGAGTTTCTTGGAGTGATAACAGACCACAATAAACTAATGCATTTATCTTCATCTAAAATCTTAATCTCAATAAATACTAACTGACTTACCACAGTATTGAAGGCATTTAAATGCTCTGCCACCAAGTCTCCATCTCTCATCCTTAGGTTATACAACTTATTTCTCAGGAATAGTTTATTTACCAGGGACTTAGACTGATACAACTTCCCCAACTTTTCCCATAAATCCTTGGTTGTATCTTCCTCTAACACATTCAGTAATGCTGAATCGGAGAGACACGATAGGATTGTGCTTTTTTCCTTCCAATCCAACTTTTTCTAGTCATCTGCTGAAGTACCTGGATCTACCACGATCCACTGATCTCTATCCACCAACAGATCTTCCATCTTGAGCTTCCATAGTTCAAAAAATTTCCCATTAAGCTTCTCGATCTCCATTTTCGAATTGCTTTCCATTTCTTTTCACCTGAAAAATCAATACCACAGATCTCCCACTATAATAAGGCTTATCACAGTCCCGATCCAAACCCTTGACCATAAAAGAGTCCCCTTAAAGCCAACAAAGCTCTGATACCAAATGTAGATTTTAACCTTGTACAATATCTACTGCTAACAAATATTCAGTAAAAGAACATAAAAGATACAATGACAAATACAAACATTACACTGATATTTTTTCCCTGGAAACCCAAACCGGGAAAACCAACATATTATATATTCATTCATGTGTGTTACATTGTTTACAATACAATATACATATAGGAGCCAGCAGCATCCAAAACCCTAACTTAATGAACTGTATTATTCCACAGCCCTAATTCTTTCACTGGAAATAGAAAACCATCAGCAAAAACCATGTGCCGAAAAACCACCTAAATATGTGGCATGTTTCATGAGGCACATGACATGTTTCCCGAGGCAGAATTTTTTTTATCGGGTGCGCTGCCCCTGTGAGCCCAACGCATATGCTCAGACACTACTACTCGTGCAAAGAATATAACACATACCCAACAAGAATGACTGGGAAAAGCTAACTAATAGGACACATATCCCACATGATTGAGAAGGTATAAGGACCATAAAATTTCGGTGTCAGTTTCTGACAATGGTCGGCCTTGAGTGAAGTTTTCTTATAAGGTTGCAATCGAAGAAACAACTGGTCTCCTTCAAACAATTGATGTTTAGAGTGACCTTGATCTGCCTATTGTTTCATGTGATTCTAAGCCATGACCAAATTCTATTTGAGGGTACGAAGAATATCCTCTCGAATTGCAATCGTTTGGTCAACCTCTTAGACTTTCAAGACACCTAGCAGGTATGAGAGAACTAAAGGTGGATTTTTTCCATTTACTGCTTCAAAATAAGTTATGTGAGTAGTTGTATGGTAAGAAGTGTTGTACCACCATTCAACTAGTGGTAACCATTGAGCCCACTGATTTTTCCTTTCAAATGTGAAACACCTCAAATATGTTTCCAAACACTTTCTGACAACTTTAGTTTGACCATCAGTCTGGGGATGATAATCTGTGCTGAGATGCAATTGGGTGCCCTATAGCCTGAACATTTCTTTCCAAAAATTGTTGGTGAAAGTGGGATCTCGATCAGAAATAATAAAATGACGTATGTCATGAAGCATGAAGACATGATCCATGAAAATTTTTGCCACAGTGGAGGCAATAAATGGGTGTTGAAGAGCACAGAAATGAGCATACACTGGAAGACGATCAACGACCACCATGATGAATTACTTATTGCCCGATTTAGGTAAGCCCACAATAAAATCGATATAGATATCCCTCTAAATAGAAGGTGGAATAAGAAGCGGTTATAGTGTGCCAGTACCTTTGACTGTTTATCCCTTATTTCATTTACAAACATCATAGTCTACCACAAAAATGTGAATGTCATGTTTCATACCATCCCAGAAAAAAAGAACATTTGACCCAATCATAGGTTTTGGTAATCCCTGAGTACCTAGTTGTGGGCATAGCATGAAGCTCATAAAGCACCCTGGATTTAAGTTGTGACTGCATAATTAAATAAAAATGGACTTTGTAGAAAATCTCATCATTATGCCAAGAGTACCCTGGGGAAACTGGAGAATTGGCTTGCAATTGTTGGATCAAATGTGAAATTTTTGGATCTTGTAGCCATTCCTAGAGAACATCTTGGATCTAATCTGGTATAATGAAGGAGAGGGAAAAAAGGGACCCTTCATATTCATATTTTATTGAAAGAGCATCAACAACCACATTTTATTTGCATTTCTTGTAAATGATTTCATAATCATATCCAAAGAGCTTAGTCACCCATTTTTGTTTCTCCTGGGAGGAAAGTTGTTGCTCCAGAAAACACCTAAGGCTTTGATGATCTGTCTTAATTTGGAATCGTTGCCTCAATAAATAAGGGTGTCAGAGATCCACTGTATGCAAAATAACCAACATTTCATTTTCATAGATTGATTGGCTCTGACATTTGTTTGTTGGTAAAGTCCAAAGGTCATCCATCTTGCATAAGGACTACTCCAATTCCTCTCCCATAAGCATCACATTCCAGGATAAAGGTCTTTGTGAAATCAGGAAGGATCAGGACTAGAGTGGTCCACATAGCCACCTTCAAGTCTTGAAAGGCATGATCAGTTGCATGAGTCCAAGTGAAAGAATTATTTTTAAGGAGAGTATTGAGAGGCCCCACAATATTTCCATAATTCTTAAGAAACTTTTGATTATTATATCTTGCTAAAACTAGAAAACCACGTAAGATTTTGAGAGTCTTTGGGCGAGGCCAATCCTGCATAGCTTCAATCTTCTTAGAATCCACCCTGACACCTTCCTTACCAACAATATGACCGAAGTACTCGAATTCTGAGGCTTCAAAAGAACATTTAGATTGTTTGAGAGGAAGTTGGTGTTGAGAGAGTAGATGTAGAACTCAATCCACATGAGCAAGATGGGATGTATAGGTTTTACTATAGATGAGGATATCATCAAAGAAAACTAAGACAAAATGACAGAGAAAAGGGTGGAAGACATGATTCATGAGGCTTTGGAAAGTGGAGGGAGCATTACACAAGCCAAAGGGCATGAACAAAAAATAATAGTGGCCCTCATGAGTTCAAAATGCAATTTTAGATATGTATGCCTCTTTCATACGTATCCAGTGTTAGCCAGAATGAATATCAAGTTTAGTAAACAACTAGGCACCACTCAATTCATCCAAGATATCATCAATGACAAGAATGGGAAATTTGTTTTTGATGGTGATTTTGTTGAGGGCGTAGAAGTGAGGACAGATGCGCCAAGATCCTTCTTTATTAAGGACCATGACCATAGAAGAAGAATAGGAGCTCGTACTAGGACGAATAACGCTTGCGGTGAGAAATTCTTCAACAATTTTCTCAATTTAATTTTTCTGGAAAAAGGGATGACGATAAGGACGGACATTGGGAGGAAGGTTTTCAAGGACCGGGGGATTGTAATGATCATGAACACCACGGGAAGGAGAAATTCCTTGGGGAGTGGAATAAATAACTTGATGTTTGGAGAGGATGGATTGGAGGTCCTACGACACAGAGGGTGTATCAGTGGCGTGAATGGAATGGAGTTGTGAAATAATGTTGCAATGAACTTTTTTGAGGAGATTTTCCATGCTATGGGAACTGATGATCTCATGGGAACCTGCAATGATGCCTTGGAACTTATATTGTTGGCCCTCCTCATTGAATTGCATGGTTAATTCCTTAAAATCCATGAGAATGGGACCCATAGTCCTTAGCGATTCGACATCCAACACAATGTCACAACCACCCAAGTTGATAGAAAACATATGATATTTCATGTAGTACTAACCAATTTGGAGACACACATTTTCACAATGCCCCCCACATTTCATGGACCCTCCATTGACAGTCATGATTTGAAAATTATTGACTCCACGAATATAACAATTATTTTCTTGGGAAATGCGGTGATGAATAAAATTATGGGTGCTTCCATTGTCAGCAAGGATGATGACCTTCCAATGCTTGATGCAACCAATTAGCTTGAGGGTTTGGGGAGCAGAGAATACAGTGAGAGCATTCAAGGAAATGACCAGTTCAACTTTGGGAGGGTCGGAGGGTGGGGTCATGTTAATGGGTTCAGGTGACTCAACCATAAGGGGGGCCTCGACATCGTCTTCATAAACATTCTCGGAGATGGCCATAAAAATATGTTTTTCCTTACACTTGTGCCCAGGAAAATATTTTCCATCACAATTATAACAAAGGCCCTTGAAATGGCATTCAACCATTTCTTCCCTGGTCAATTTCTAGATCTTTAGTGAAGTGGAAGGAGGAGTGGGAGTGACTAGTTTAGGGAGAAGAATAAAGGAGGGTTTTCTAGTTTGAGAAGAGACAACCTATTGTACTTCCTTAGCTTGTTTAGTAGCTTCCACCCAACTCCGAGGCTGAGCCATGAGGACATGGGCATGGATCTCATCCTTGAGGCCACTGATAAAACATTCTCAGAAAAAAGCATCAGATATGCCCTCTGTGTGGAAATCCAATCGCTCAAAAGAAACTATAAAGTCTTCCATTGTGCCATATTGTTTCAACTTTGTCAAACGACCTAAATGGTTGGTGTCAGTGTCAAAGCATTCATAAAGATATACCACAAATTGTTTCCAAGCCACATACCCTTGGCAGACATTTTTTTCTCCATTACCACCATTGCCAACATTCTTGATCTAGATGGAGAACACCATACCAGATTTTGGCCAACTCATCTGTAATTCCATACAAAAATAAATAATGTTCCATTTGAGCTACCTAGCTAGTGGGATCCAAGCCATCAAATTTGTTCACATCCACATGCAAAAAGGCGTACGTCATGCAAAGTGATGGGGCTACAAAGTCTAAGAATTGAAGGAAGTTTCACCTTCATAGTGCAAAGGTGGGTTAGAGGAGGTCAGGTGTGCAGGGATATTCATCTTAGCGCAGATCGTGTTACTGAAGGATGCAAGTTGGGTAGCAAGGTCATGTTTGATGGTTTCCATTTTTGCGTCTATGGAGGAATGGATGTTTTTCTTGATGGTGGCAATATTGGCACTAGACTGCCTCACTTCCTACTGGGTCTCTGTGAAAGTAGAGTAAAAGGAATTGAAGCGAGCTTCCAAGTCTTGGCTATGGGTGTGGGACAGGATGAAGAGGGAAAATGGAAAGGGACGGGTGGGACCACACAAAAAATGGGTTATGGGTGAAAGGTATCACGATGATCAAGAAGACAAGGGGAATCCAATGGGGTAAGGCCCAAATAAGGTTGTCGAAAGGGGCCTGGGTCCACGGGAAAACAAAATTTGCTAAAAAATGATAGGTATGAATGTGATCAGAGTGAAGAGAGGAATCCAATGGGGTAGGACTCAAATAATGGTGCCAACAGGATCCATACTCCGATCTGAAGAATACCGCAATAGTGAAATGCCCAAATTCTTAACAGGAAGAAATGTGTAGTAATTTCGCAACTAGAATGCAAGAGGCACGGTTGCGCAACAATAGATCTTGTCTGTTCTGTTTTTGTTTATGTCCCAAGGGTTAGGGTATGTAGGGTCTCTATGGACAAGGGTTTTCCATGTGTTATAGCTCTCTGATATACATGTGGGGTCTAATAGTAGTACTCAACCCAATATCTCAGGGCACCAACTAAGGAGGCTAGATTGTGCCCTTAGCCGTACTACCCAAATACCCAGGTACTAGAGAGTATATTCCCGAGTGATGTTCTCAATGGAACTATAGCAGTCAGGCAACTTGTCTGTTTATCTATGGAGGGATTCATGAGATCTAGGCCAATCCATATACATGTGTTGTTTAATGCGCTACCACTCGAAGGGGTACAAACAAGGGTTACAAGGGTGGCCAACAAATATGTGCTTAAGTACCACTTGTATTTCCCACATGTATTACTCCCCTACCACAGGTTTATGCGTGTAACGACATATCTTTGTAGCTTTAAGATGTCAGAATATGTCTCTACCCTGGAAAAAAAAGCCCACAATTTTCTACCAAGGGGTGAAATCATGAAGATCGGTTACACTTTTGCTTGTTTTATGAGAAAAAAAACTGTATTTTCACAAGTTATTCAACTTCCGACATATAAAAGTATTTTTTTTATTTAGAATTTCACTTTATAGTAAAAACAAAACTTGTGAAGAATTGTGTTAGCTTTCCAATGACTATTTTTCAATTTTTTTTTTATCACGATTTGATATGTCAATTTGACAATTGTTTAACAGTATGTTTCTAAACATGAAATGAATGATAATGAGTTACTTATTTCTACAACAATGTATATATTATTAAACTTATGTTTTGAAGAAACAAAATATACTGCAACAATCTACAGAGACTCTATTTTATTATGACTATTATTTTGAATTTAACGAATGAATATTATAATTTCTAGAATT
>JASDQU010882084.1:0-12734 GCA_032191745.1 Picea mariana
TCCTGTCGAAGTTTCGGCTAGTAGAAATGTCGTTACAACACTACCACTGTATTTTCCATGCCGAAGTTTCCTGCCACCCAATTGTAGTGGGATTCCTGAATCATCTTCGCTCACTCACTTGATATAACGCAGAGATGGCCCAGATGGAACAACATCCCTCCTTGAAGATAGAAATTAGTGACAGTTTTGTTTGCCCCCAATATTTAGTAGGTGTTGGTGAAGTTAGGATCTGTCTCATAGAGGTGGGGCAATCTGGAGGTCTCGTGGCCGCAAGAGTTTAGCATTGTGGTGAGTGTCATGACTGGAGGTCGGCTGAGGTAATCAAGGATGATTTTAAGGATGGAAATTTGGTTTTAAATGTAGAAACCTTGGTGAATCTTACTAATCTTTCATATGCCAACTATAAATGTTTGGTGATATTTTTGTAAAAATATTCAAATTTATAAGGATTTTATATAGTTTTTATAAAATTTTGGCGATTTTTAAGGTAAACTAATTTTATCCTATAGAATTTGGGCGAATGATTTTTAAAATAGCGAATCTCGTTTTTGGAAAAAACATGGAAAATTAGCCCATGAGCGAAATTTAGCCCCTAAAATCATCCATGGAGGTAATCATCGACTCGGTTGGTACTTCATGTTTTATACTTGATGTTGAGGTGGAACTACTGCAAATATGTGGACCACTTCTGATGGTAGTCATTCTACAATTTGCCTTCTGTCTGCATGAAATGCAAAAACTTATGATCAATGTGGATGACTGTCTCCTTCCCGAAAATGTAATGCCTCCACTTGTGGAAGGCTTACACAATGGAGTGCATTTCTTTTTCATAAGTAGGGTACTTATGGATGACATCTAATAGTGTCTCACTATGATAGGACATCGGGTGGCTGTGTTGAGTGAGGACTGCGCCCACAACATAGTCTAAAGCATTTGTCTCAATCTTAAAGGGTCATTGCAGGTCAAGTAATGAAAGCACTAGGAATGAGCACAAGCGATACTTCATATCATCGAACGATTTATGTTGGGACATGCCCAACACAAAGTTTTCCTTACCACCACCCCTGGTTATTTGGCCAAGGGCCCATGCAATATGGGATAATCCAAATACTAACCTATGATAGAAATTGGCAAAGCCTAAGAAGCTTTGAAGCTCAGTGAGTGTGGTTGGAGATGGCCAGTCACAGATGACTTGGATATTGGTTGGATCAACATGTGCACCATGCACATCAACAATGTATCCTAGGTACTGGATCCTATCCATGTTGAAGGAGCATTTTTCCAAGTTGGCATATAACTTGTGTTGTTGTAGATTGTGCATAACCTACTGAATATGTTGCAAGTGTTCTACCCAAGTCTTGTTGTATATGATTATGTCATCTAGGCACACCACCAAAAAATAATTAGTTAAAGGCCACAAGATATCATCCATCATCCTCATGAAATTTGTTGAGGCATTTTTCAAACCAAAGGGCATGACTGACCATTAAAAAATACCTTCTTTTGACTTGAAGAAAGTTTTCCATACATTTGTATGCTCTATTGCGACCTGACGATAGCCAGACTTCAGATCAATCTTACTAAAGTATTTCCCCCCCTTGAGCTAATCAAGGAGATCGTTGATTCAAGGAATTGGGTACAGGTTCATGACTATGATTTTATTTAGGGCTTGATAATCAATGCAGAGTCTCCAGGTCCCGTCTTTATTTTGCAACAAAACGATTGGGCTTCCACAAGGTGATGATTTGGGTAGGATGTGCTGCTTGTGGTGTAGTTCTTGGATCAAATGCTTGATATCCTCATTTTATAGCAGAGAGAAATGATAGACTGGCCCATTGGTTAGTGGTATGTTGAGGGTCATATCGATGGGATGCTTGACCTGATAGTGCAGAGGTACCCTAGTAGGTGATGAGAATATGTCTTTGTATTATTCCATGACATTATCCACTTGATTTTTTTGCATGAAGAGGTCAGCCACATAGGCCATGGATGTGGCTGCAACCTTTCTCTCACTCTGAAAGAGAACAAAAAAGAATAAAAACTTCCCAGTATGAGAAATGAACTTCCTCCATTGCTTGGAAGAGATCAAGGAAATAACACTAGGTGGGATTACCTCGGGTATCCTGTACAATTTCCTGTTCAAAGTGATAATAAAAATGCGAGGCATAAGCTCATATACAACATGATGTTTCCATAAATAAGGTTGGCCCAAAATAACATCAAAAAATTAAAGGGGAGAAACATCACACAACACCTCATCTTTGAATGGCTTGATGTTGTATGAAAGGCAACATTGTTGGCTGACACAAATATCACTTCCTTGACAGATCCATCTGATGGTGTAGGGATATGGGTGCGGTGTTGTTGGAAGGGCTAGCTGCTTGACGAACTATAATGAGAAGAGGTTCTTCTAGCTACCACTATTAATGATGAAGTGAATTGGAGTACCTTTCACCCACATATATGAATGAAAGAGGCAATCACCTTCCTCTGGATCATTAGGTTCACCAAGATAGATCTTAGTGGTAGCAATGGTGGCACTAGGTTCTGCGTCAATGATACATCTCCCATTTTCTTGTTCTGAATCAGATTCAGAATCCGCATATGATTCATAGAATTTTACCTCAGCCACCAATGACTTCTTTGAGTGACAATCATCAATTTTATGCCAAGGGATCTTATAGAAGTCGCGCTACTTCCTGATATCTTTCTTTGTCTTCTCATTGGATTTAATTTCTTACAGCTTGGACTGGTTTTCCTGAGGTTTCCCATATTTTATCTGTCCTTTTTTATGTGGGTTGGGGCTTCCCTTTCCCTTCTTCTGTTGTAAGGGGTTCCCAGACCCAAATTGTCGTGTCCTTTTTTTAAGCTTCTTCTCTATTTTGACGACATATCGATAGGCTGCACCCAAGGGTGAGATGTCCAAAAACTCCATTTTTGTCTAGATGTAACTATGCAAACCGTCATGGTGCTTGAAAACCATATGTCACTCATAATCTTTGATACTCATCTTGGTGCGTAAGGTATGGAAGACATTGATGAACTATGGCACTGTTTGGTCTCTTTCCTGTCACAGTGTGGTCCATCTTGTATACAAGTCGTCATAACTTCCAACGGGGTAGTATTGTTCCTTATTATCATCCTTAAAGGAACCCCAAGTGGGTGAAATTGCAAATAATGTGGATCCCTATATTTCCTTTTTCTCACAGAAATGATCCCACCAATGTTTGTGACGCAACATCCCTACCTCAGCAGGGTCTACTTGACCTCACGGTCTTTGGATCTTCCTACTTCCTTGAGCTGAAATGGCTCTCTAGTTCCCACTGGAACCTTCAATGCATGTTAACCATAGGTCCTTATTAGAATTTATGCCTACGTGGACAAGCACTAGGTGTGAACCCCTACTCTGCATGACCACTGGCGTGACCATTGACTTATCTCCAAATGTCTCTCCAAGTACGTGACTTCGCATTTCATGATTTTAGTATTCCTACTGTGAGTCACCCCGACTCCTCCGATTCTTGAAACCCCAAAATGGGCTAACGGTCCTTAGCTCCTCCCTTATTCTTTCACCATATTACCTCCAACCAAAATCCTAGGGCCTCTCCTCCGAGCATGTCGGGATTTCACGACTTACGAGTTCGCGATGAAATTCTTTTTATTTTCCTGAAGTCTGAAATCATGCTTTCCTCTCCACAGATCAACGGTCCCGAACCTCCTAAGATCTGATGGTACATATTGCGTCAGAATTTCGCGTATTGGGGATTCCCGAAAACAACTTCCTCCACACTTTGGACTTATGAAATCCCGAAACTCCAATCTCCAATCAACGACTCTCGTTGATCCGGATCTAATGGTTTCTATCTCTCCTGAGATTGCGAGTATTGAAAGGAACTCGGTCTTAACCTCCCCGCTGATCCATTGGATCCAACGGTCCACGGATATCTGCGCTTCTCCCTTTGAGAAACTCAACCGTTCATTCAAGTTCTCAAATATTCCTGGCCAAATAACTTGGTGTCCTTCCTCCTGAGCTTGGTTTCTGGGAGGTGACTTCGACCCTCGTCCTTCATTTGAACTTTCCAAGCCTCTATCCCTCCCAATCTTGATTCTGGCTGCAAACTCAAGGATTCCAAGGGATTCTTACATGCACTCCTTACGACCTTCATGATAATATTTGATTATCTGAACTCTTCCAACTCTCCGCACTTCTTGTGAAAACAGTTCTCCAACCACTCACCAAGTTAGAAAAAGTCTAAGACTTCAACCTGGCCTGCACACACCTCTATACTTTCACTTCTATTGGTATGAGAACAACTCTATCTCTCCTGAGCTTTTCTAAGGTAAAACTCAGAATCTTGTCAATGCACTCCTTGCGGACCTTCACTACACTCTTTGCAGGAATTCTCAGGAAGAGAAATAATTGAAACTCATACTCTCCCTCTCACAGACTTCATACATTCAACATGAAATCATACACATAAAGAATTGAAACAAATGCATAATAGAGCATATACGCCAACTGTAAACATACCATTCAATAGATGTAAACAATATTCATAACAACACCATGAAATTGAGTCAAAACATTCTTATATTAACTCAAGTGCTTTTGTACATGGTTTCTATAGAAACAACTATCTTCTTATACAAATTCTATAGTCTATGTTCTCCTATGCTCTCTTAGACTCTTTTACTCTATAGATTCTATATCTTACAAATGAGAATAATCATACAATACAATACATAAGAGGGATCTTTCTCGAGTTTTCCCTCCTATAAACTCAAGCTATCTTATCGCAATAAAGAATACAACTACTTTACATTGATTAAATTAATTGCCTACAACCAATAGATGAGAGCAATCGCTCAAGATCTGTGTTACAATCCCCAAAACATTTAAGTGCACTTATGTCTCTCCAGATATTACATTAATGTGCCATCCTTTTGAAATTCAAAATATCTTCAAAAATGTGCGTTGGTGCATATCCAACCGTCCTCCGCTTGCGCTTGCTTGTGATGCTCCTACATCATACTCCTATGGCTGAAAAATTCATGGACTCCTGTCCATGAGCTCCTGCACCATATTTCCATGTTTCTGGATATCTTCTTCACTTTCCCAACTGGCATCTTCAATTGGGTGTCCTTTCCATTTTATCAAATATTCAAAATATGTCTTCCTCCGGGTCTTCTTGTTAACTCTCTGATCAATGATCCTTTCCATCTGTGGCTTTTTCAGCTATAGGCATCTGTTTGACCCATTGAATCTCTTCTTAGTTCTCTGCTCCTCTTCCCTCATCTTCTCTATAAGGATACCGATCTGCTACGTTGAATATGGGTGATATACCCACATCATTTGGCAATTCTATTTCGTAAGCATTTGCCTCAACTTTTCTCAGAATCTTACACGACCCTATATTTTTCATCTTTGGCTTATTATATGTTCCCCTGGGGAACCTTTATTTTCTTAGATGTGCTAAGACTAAATATCCCACTTCGAATTGAAGCTCTCTTCTGTGTTGATCTGCTCTGTGTTTGTATTCCTGGTTGGAACTTTGCAACCTCTCTTTAATCTTACCATGGAGATCTTTCATCTCTGCTGCAAAATATTCCACTCCAGCACTCGTAAACTCATTATGCTCCAAGTCTCTCAACTCAGATACTCCTCTTGGCTGCATTCCATACATTATCTAGAATGGGATCTGTCCTGTGCTCTGGTTAGGTGAGTCATTATATGCAAATTTCTCTTGCGACAGAATCAGATCCCACTGACTGTGATGTTCAACTACCAAACTCCTCAATAAGTCTCCCAAACTTCGATTTACTACCTCAGTCTATCCATCTGTATGAGGGTGATATGCTAAGCTAAAAGATATATTTGACCCCAACTTTTTCCATAGTGTCCTCTAGAAATGACCAACAAATTTGGTATCTCTGTCTGAAACAATACTCTTGAGTAAACCATGAAGTCAAACAACTTCTTTGAAAAACAAATTTGCAATGTGTGTTGCATCACTAGTTTTCTGACATGGAATAAAATGTACGATTTTTGAGAATCTATCGACTATCAAGAATATGGAATCACAACCTCTCCGTGTCCTCGGCAGTCCTAACAAAACATCTATGCTTACCGTGTCCCACGGCCTCTTTGGTACTGGAAATAATTGATACAACCCTATATTTGTCTCTTCCCCTTTGCGTGCTGGAAAATTCTACACATGTTGACAAACTTTTTGACATCTGTCCTCATCCCTGGCCAATAATACACATTGTTCAGTTGCACAAATGTTTTTTCATGGCCGAAATGTCCAACCAATTATCCACTATGCTTTCCCTTGAGAAGGTTCTCTCTCATAGAACTCTTCGGGATACACAATTGATTTCCTTTGAATAAAAATCCATCTTGAATCAAGTATTCAATCCATTGGATCCTATCTCTCAGAATAGGATTCTCACATGCTTCATAAGCATCCTTGAAATATGAATCATCTCGGTACATGTCCTTAAGGCTATCAAAACCTAAGGTCTTCACACGAAACTCCTGCAGAATCAAACATTTCCTGCTCAATGCATAACCAACCTTGTTAACATTTCCAGAAATGTGCTTTATAACAAAAGTAAAGTTCTACATAAATTCAACCCATTTCACATGTTTCTGGTTCAGTTTCTCCTATCTGGTTATAAACTGTAAGTCCTAGTTGTCGCTCTACAAAACAAAGTCTTTTGGAACCAGGTAGTGCCTCCATTTCCTCAACACTTGTATGATTGCATAAACCTATTTATCATACGTGGAATAATTATTCTGGGCATCGTTCAACTTCTCACTAAAGTATGCAACTGGCATATTGTCTTGACTTAAGACTTTTCCAATCGCAAATCCACTTACGTCATATCTCACTTGAAATGTATTATTGAAATATGGCAAAACCAAAACTGGTTGTCCAATTATCTTCTCCTTTACCAACTTGAAACTTTTCTCCGCTTCCTCTATCCAATGAAAATATTTATGTCTTTTCATGAATGTGTCCATCATTGATGCACAAATCCCACTAAAATTTCTGATTAACTTCTTATAAAAACTGGCTAATCCATGGAAGCTTCTGACTTCAAAGATATTCCTTGGCGACGACCACTCTTTGATTTCTCTTACCTTTTTAGGATCCATCTTCAACTCATTCAAATAGATCACAAAACCCAAATAAATGAGTTTTGTCTTCATGAAAGATGACTTCTTCTGATTTATCAACAATTTCTCTTGTTGCAACCTCCTCATCACTAAAGCTAGATATCTCATGTGCTCTTCCTTAGTCTTACTGAATATCATTATATCATCAAGATACACAATTACAAACTTCCCAATGAAATCTTTCAGGACTTCATTCATCAATCTCATAAAAGTACTTGGTGCATTCGTCAAGCCAAATGGCATGAAAAGCCATTCATACAACTCTTCATTCGTCTTGAATGTTGTCTTCCATTCATCACCTTCCCTCATTCTAATATGATGATATCCGCTTTTCAAATCAATTTTTGAAAAAAAACTTTGCTCCACTCAAGAAATCCATCAAGTCATCCATCCTAGGTAAAGGAAATCTATACATGATGGTGATTTTGTTTATAGCCCTAAAGTCTGTACACATTCTCCATCCACCATCCTTCTTCGTGTTATCACCCTATAATTTATAGGATCAATTGGAGACTGGAATGTTATCTCTTTAGTGTTTTTGTTTGTCAAATGATTTTTCATTCTGCAAATAATTTGAGAAAAGAAAAGAAAAAGAGGACAAAGAAAAAGAGAAAAAAGAAAAAGAAAAGAAAAAGAAAGAAAAAGAATAAAAGAGGGCATAAAAGAATTTCAATTAAATCCCCATGCAATAACAATGACTTGGTTCATACCTTTCAAGCATGGCCAAGTTCTTTTAAATTGATGTTGATAGGAATAGTGAATAAGCTTGGCTAAACTGTTTAATCTTAGCCAAGTGATCTAGTTTAGTTAGTGAATAAATCTGGCCAGACTACCTAATCTTGGTCAGATAGCCCCAGGGTAGAGTAAGTTCTTAGTCCAACAGTTTAATATGGACTAATTGTCATAGGAAATTAGGTTAGAACATAGGGTAGTTTGCTTTATTTTCAATAAAACCAGCTTGATGATCAATGTTGGACCATGTCTTGGATGCCTAGAAAGTTGGTTTTCTAACCCTTTGGTGATGTAAACATGTAAAATCTTGGGAAAAACCCATGATATGCTCTTATCCTAAGTTTTTTAGGGTGCATGTGCTTTCGCGCCCACATTTATACAATGCTCATGTATCAACGGCTTAGATGATCACGCCTAGATCTACGGTGGACAAATCTTTCCGGACCCCCCCGACCGTTCTACCTTTAATGGTGGGGGGGGAGGGTCTGGAATCGCTGATAATATATGTGCGCATTTGGACAACCCAAGTTTCGACGCTTATATCTACGGTCTGCATTGGATTCCGGACCCCCTCGTCCATTCTGCCTTTAATGGAGGGGGGGGGGTCCGAAATGTGTGTTAAAGAGCGCGCACAGATCTGCGGTCCAAAGGAAAGCACGCAGATTGATGGCTCAAGGTACTTTTTGGACCCCCCCGACTGATCTACCTTTAACGGGGGGGGGTACGGAATGGAATCTTACTCTGGCGATCCCCCTATCTATATGTGGCATGAATCTACTGGTCCCAAATCCCACCGCCTCTCACTGCCTAACATACCTCGTCACCTCCTGACGTCATTAATCCACCTTTTCCATAAGATTCACATCCCGTAACTCTGTCAGTCCTCTTCCCTCGTTCACCCATGGCAAGTCCTTTCACCATGATTTTTCACCCAATCGATAGTCGCCACGTCACTCATCTATATCCCTCAGTCGTTGTCACCTGCCATCTCATGTTCTAAATGAACTGTTGGCCATTTATTACTGGGTAACTTATCCGTTAACCAACTAACCTGTCCCCCACGCCCAATGGATACCCGTTTACTCAAAATTACCCTCACTCTTCATTCCTTCACCATTTACCCACTCATTGCACCAGAGAATTTACCCCGTTTTCTTCTCCATTATAGTCAGTTACCCCCATCTACAGTCGTCCCCGCTAACATTGTTTTATTTGTAGGTATTGTTACAGTAATGGCGGCAAAGTCAAAACGAACAGAAGGAGAGGAGAATCCATTTCTCCCACCTCCTGTCGACCTCGATAGGATTCCACTGGCTGACAAAGACTACTTAATTATAGACACAAAGTTTGAGTTCGACTTTGTAGACCTTCAGTCATGGCTTAAAGAATTCTTCCTGGACCATAGTGAAAAAATTGGACTTTGGGAGTCCAACCTACCCTTGTATCTCTTTCCCCAGATTCACCATTTCCCAAAGTTCACCCTCAAGTGCCAAGCCCACTATATCCCCGAGCAAAGAGCCATCGTATCCTCGTCCGGGGAAGTTCTTTTCCTCATCACGCTAGAAACCATCGACCAAATGATGCAAATATCCCGAGCCGACTCCGCATCACCTTTTAACCTTGAAATCCTTATAGAGTTATACCAGAAGATGAATTTTCCTCAAAGAGCTCAAATATTTGAGCTTTTTCTTCCACAGTCTTCTCAGCTCCCCGCTACAAATCCCCCTTATCCTTCCTCCATGTTCTCAACAAAAGGAAACCAGGTTATCACGTCGCTATACGCCTTGTTGGGTTATTATTCAGATCAGTGAGTAGATGAACCCATTCTGGGATTTTTGTCTATTTTCTCCACCGATGAGAAGCCCACTACACAGTTCGAATTCATCACGTTCTCGGCGAACAAAATTCACGAGAAATTCATCAATTTCACCATAGAAGGCATGTTTCGGTATTCTTCAATACTGGCATACCTGTTCGTTTTCTTCCAAGCGGACAATTTTTTTTTTCTATGCAGAATATGGATGGAGATGGAAGACCCCAGGCAGTAACTGCATGGACTTCCCTGCTCAGACATAACTCCACGAAATTCAGTTTCAAGTAGTTCATCGATCAATTATACCACCCAATGGTGAGTATGCTCAGCGACAGACTTGAACCCAGGATTAATGACGAAGTTCAGAGGATCCTACATCTCTTAGATCATACAAAGACTGGTGATTGGTACCTGTACCAAAATCACACTGAGATCAGAGTCTATGGGTGTGAGTTGGCCCCATATAAACTACCCAAATACTTACCTGTCAGAATTTTTTCTCTAGAATACATAAGGGAGATGATAAACTCAGATGATATTCATTTTGTGTCTTTAAAGAAGAAACAACAACTCAGAATCAAAGGGCAGATTGGGTCTTTCATCTGCAATAGTCGAGGTGCTGGGGAGGAAGCAGACAGGCTGCTGAAGGAAATGAAATTCTTTTTGATTTTCACATGGCACTACGACCCGTGCGGGATCATTTCAGAGATGAGGATAAAAAACAAGAGTATCTCGTATATCCATGAACCTAAGCCTGAGGTAGAAAAATTTGCAAATCAGACAGGATGGGAACCAAATACTTTGGTTGAAATAGAACAATAGGACCTCTCGGTCACGGTATCACAGACAACCACACCACAGGCTCCAAAGGAGAAAAGGCCTAGGCAGGATCTGTCACCTCATGTCAATGAAGTGTCATTAGAATAATTTCGACTGCATACCAAGAGGTCAAAAACCAGTCTGGCTCCTAACCCGGCGGGAGAAAAGGAAATTCCAACCACTATAGTGACAGAGGTTGATTGGTCGCTCCTCAGTACAAGCGGCAAACAGATCATAACCACAGTATTACCAAAGAAGCCTGCAGACACTCCACCAATCAACCAGCCAGGCAAGAGAGGAATCAAGAGAGGGATCAAGAGTCTTGACCAAGAGAGGAATGATGCTACAGCTATAAGAAAAGGTTCAGGCCATGGACCTAGGGATATAAAGGTTTTTCAGCAAGATTGAGGCTCTACAGAAGAAAGGTCTTCCTGGTTTGAAGGTGATAAATGAAAAAACTGATGACACTCCCAGACTACAAAAAGAGACTAGCCGATGTGGCTAAGGATAGTTCAAAGTTTTCAGGAATTCAAGGCAGCATCACTGGCAAGGCATTCCTAGATGCACTTTAGTTGGACATCAACATACAACATGAGATCCGATACATCTTCATCACCAAGCCTACTTTTTCCAAGTACACAGAGATGGATGAAGTCTACTGAAGGTTACTCAAAGTCAGTGTTCCCAGTCATCTTCGATGGGAAGAGATTTGTGACCTGATCGATTAGTAGATGAGTTGTCCCAGCCCAGTCAGCTATCCAGTCAGATGAGGTCATGCAGATGCCTCACCAATGGTTCACCCAGAAAACTGCATGCAGTTGCGACACATCATCAAACCGTTTCCTAGATTTTTGTAATTTGTTAAGTCAGTTAGGCTAATAATAGATTTACCATGTCCTGATATTTAATGACATGATCGTTTGTAATTTTGGGTTATAAATACTTCACTTTTCGAAGTATTGAGGGTTGATCTTTATGCCCGGTGAGCTATCAGACTGTAATATTTTTCAAGAGATCTTCCATTAATACAAAGAGGCATTTTTTACAAGATTCTTGTGTGTATTCACTGGTGATGTTTTCCTTTCTAAGTTAAATGTTATTCTCGCTTAGTTATCACACTGTTTGCTAAATCTAATCTTTGAAAGTAATGAATGTTGCAAGATTTATCTTTGTATACCCTGTTACTGACTTTAAAAGATTTTAGTGTTTCATCTTCTGATTTTATGATAAAGAAATTATTAACTGCTTCTTTTTTGTAATTGACATTCTCACCTTTTTCTTCTATTCCTCATTTATGCTACTAAAAGAATCTAGTGATTGCATTATATCGCCCTGTGAAAGGTTTCTTTGCTTTCTGGTTTAGATTTTATTTCATGATACAGACCCCATAGCCCAATGGATGTGTAAACTCTCTCAGCCAACCCATCGAAAACTACAACAAACAAAACCAACATATTTTATTTACCTAGCCTAATATTTTAAATTTGAAACATATCTAAATCATACAGAGAGATCCCTCTCTGAAGCTGGTAGGGCTAGATCCCAGCTTCGAAGTGGTTGGATAAATTTACCTCCCATAGATTTCTTCTTTTCTGACAACCTCTAGGAAATTTATAGGGTGTTAACACTTCAGACTTAACACTGTTGGCACAACGCATGGATTCAAGCTTTCTCTAATCAACCATTTGTCCATGAAATCCTAGACTTGCTTCTTAACCTCTTCATTCTCTTGCGGCGTCAGTCTGTACACTGCTTTGTTTGGTAAAATCTCTCCTAGTATAAGATCAATGTGATGGTTTATACTTCTGATGGGTAGAAATGAACAAGGTAAATTGTCCACCACTATATCAACAAAATTCTCCAACATTTCCTCGATCTCCTCAGGTATATCATCTATTGAGGTACTGGTCAAAATGACTCTAGGTTTTCTCACCACAACAAACTGCATTTCTTCATCTTTCTTGACTTCATATAGAAGTTCCTTCCCACTCATGAAAGGTACATTATTACTTGTTTCTTATTTCACCTTCTTGTCTTCAATTGGCAACAACATATGCATCCTACCATTCTTCTCCAAGGTGTATGTGTTCTTTATTCCGTCATGAATAACATTTCTGTCATATTTCCAAGGCCTCCCCAACAAAGATGACAAACATCCATGGGAATAACATCACATAAGATCTCATC
>JASDQU010882084.1:12783-24995 GCA_032191745.1 Picea mariana
GATGTGCAACTGTTTCCCATTCCAGCTTGTCCACCATCTCTGTGGATACTAGATTATCCATGCTTCCACTGTACACTATCACCTTGCATACCCTATCCTTGGCCTTGCAAGCAGTCCTAAATAAATTGTTCCTTTGGACTGGATTCTCCATCTCTTTCTCTAGCTTCAAGAGAATTTTCCTCATCATTAAGGATCTTCTGCCTTCTACATCTTCTGCCTCAACATTTCACCTTTGCACTTATGAAATGTGAGCTTCTCTTGCCCCATATCTTTTTATATTGGGACATTCAAAACATTTGTGTCTGATCTTTCCACAGAAAAAACACTTTATTTCACCTCCTCTGCCTCTTCCTCTTCCTCTGGCTTGAGGAAAAGTGTTCCTATCGGCATACTGTCCTCCTTGTGAGATTCCTCCCCTTTCTGGGTGATTATGAGGTTTCTTTTCTTCATCCTTGGGCTTCTGTACTCTATCCTGGGAAATTGCTTTGCCTATGCTCTGACTTCTACCTCTTCCCCTTTGACCTTTCTTTCGGGCCAATTTCACTTCTACCTTTGAAGCAATCTGATAAGCATCTTCTACATTCCTGATTGCCACCATGCTTATCTTAGATTGAATCTCATATCTTAAGCCATTCATGTATCTGGTGACTTTTTCGTCATCACTCTCGTGATGACCGGATCTAATGTTGAGTCTGTAAAATTCTTTAGTTTATTCCTTCACTGTCATCCCTTTCTTCTCAAATTCTTCATTCTTCGAAACAGATTAATTTGGTAATCTCTGGGTATGAATTTGGATTTCATCTTTGCTACCATCCTATCCCATATTTTGATTCTTTATTTTCGTTTGCAACATCTGTCAGCCTGTAGTTCATCCCACCATAGTTTTTCATGCCCTTTTAGTCTAGTGACTGTGTGCTTTACTTTCTTATCTTCTTTGATATCCTCATAGTTGAAGTATTTATCTAGATCTCTAAACCAAAGTAGCATCTCCTCAACGTCTAATTTTCCTTCATACATCAGGATGTCTATTTTTTCTTTGGCCCCTATTCTTGCAACAACTTTGAATAGACGTTCCTTTACAACATCTTTGGCTACAAATTCTTCTTCGGATCCATCTCCATTTTCTCTTTCGGCCTCATTGATATCTCCAATATTAGGTGTTCACCTTTGTGCTGTCTCCATAGCATCCAATCGAGCACAAAGTTCTCTCATTTCTCTTTCCACGGCTGGATCGGGCATGGGTCTCTCTTGATGTCTTCTCAGCGACATTGTTTCAATCTATCCATGTAGAATTAAAATCACAACTTTCCTCTATCTTTCCTCCACAGATTTTTTTTTTTTTTAGCTTTGATACCACCTGACGCAACACCCATACCTCAACAGGGTCTGCTTGACCTCCCGGCCTTTGGATCTTCCTACTTCCCTAAGTCGAAAACTCTTTAGTTCCCACTGGAACCTTTAATGCATGTAAACCATAGGTCCTTCTTAGAAGCTATGCCCGCACGAGCAAGAACTAACCACGAACCCCTACTCCACATGACCACTGACTTAGCCCCAAATGGCTCTCCAAGTACGTGACTTCACGTTTCGTGATTTCGGGATTCCTGTTGCAAGTCACCCTTAATCCTTCGATTCCTGAAACCCCGAAATGGGATAACAATCCTTAGCTTCTCCATTATTCTTTCATCATATGAACTCCAGCCAAAATTCTGGGCCTCTCCTATGAGCACGTCGGGATTTCGTGACTTACGAGTTCGCGATGCAACTCTTCTCCTTTTCTTGAATTCTGAACTCGTAACTTCCTCTCCACAGATCAACGGTCCTGAACCTCCTAAGATCTGGCAGTCCAGATCATGTCGGGATTTCACGTATCAAGGATTATCGAAAACAACTTCCTCCACACTTCCAACTTCTAAAATGCTGTAACTCCAATATCCAATCAACGGCTCTCGTTGATCCAGATCTAACGACTTATATCTCTCCTGATCTTGCAAGTGTTGAAAGGAACTCAGTGTTAACCTCCTCACTGATCCACTGGATCCAACGGTCCATGGATATCTGCGCTTATCCCTTTGAGAAACTCAACCATCCTTTCAAGTTCTCAAAGATTCCTGTCCAAATAACTTGGCGTCCTTCCTCATGAGCTTGGTTTCTACAAGGTGACTTTTACCCTCGTCCTTCCTTTGAACTTTCCAAGTCTCTATCCCTCCTGAGCTTGATTATGGCTACAAACTCAAGGATTCCAAGGGATTCTTACATGCACTCCTTCCATCCTTCATGATAATCTATGATTATCTGAACTCTTCCAACTCTCTGCACTCCTTGCAACATCAGTTCTTCAACCACTCACCTGGTTAGAAAAACTCTAAGACTTCAACCTGGCCTGCGCACACCTTGCACAACTTTGTGCTATACTTGCACTTCTGTTGGTATGAGAACAAATCTATCTCTCCTGATCTTTTCTGAGGTAAAACTCATAATCTTGTCAATGCACTCTTTGCGGACCTTCACTGCATTCTTTGTAGGAATTCTCAGGAAGAGAAACAATTGAAACTCATACTCTCCCTCTCACAGACTTCATACATTCAACATGAAATCATACACATAAAGCATTGAAACAAATGCATAAGAGAGCATATAAGACATCTGTAAACATACCATTCAATAGATGCAAACAGTATTCATAACAACACCATGAAATTGAGTCAAAGCATTCTTATATTAAATCAAGTGCTTCTGTACATGGTTTCTATAGCAACAACTATCTGCTTATACAACTTCTACAGTCTTTGTTCTCCTATGCTCTCTTAGGCTCTCTTACTCTATATCTCCTATATCTTACAAATGGAAGAATCATACAATACAATACACACGAGGGAGATTTCTTGAGTTTTCCCTCCTACAATCTCAAGCTATCTTATCGAAATAAAGACTACAACTACTTTACATTGATTACATTAATTTCCTCCAACCAACAGATGAGATCAATCTCTCAAGATTTGCGTTACAATCCCCAAAACATTTAAGAGCACTTATGTCTCTCAAAATATTACATTAATGTGCCATGATTTTGAAATTCAAAATATCTTCAAAAATGTGCGTTGGTGCGTATCCAGCTGTCCTCTGCTTGCACTTGCTTGCGATGCCGCTGCATCGGTTTGACATGGGGGGTGGCCTTGAGGAGAGAAAATGTAATATTTTGTCTATTGAAAAAGTCGTGGACAGAATAATATCCTTCTAGAAGGTTTAACCATTTATCTATGCCATCTACGTCTATTTTACCTTCAAATATCGAAATATAAAAATTGATATGTACCTTGAAAGAGATGGCACCTCCGCTTGAGTTGGATGCGTCACTTGTTGACAATCATCTAAGGATTTGTGAAAATCTATCCATCATCTCGTTCCTTTTTTTCTCAATGGATTCCTTGAGAAACACTTTGAAAGGATCTCATGTCCCATCGTCTTTATTTTTTCCTAACATGGATGGTTTCTTGGCCATTTGAGAGAAATTGTCCTCAAGAGAAACAAGCTTGGGACCCAACTCTTTATACCCTGACCGTGTCAGGGACATGCATTAAAAAAATGACAGGGAGCAGACCACTCTGATACCATTGATCCAGATTTATGAGCAGAACAAAATGAAACCATAGATTTATAATATTAACATAAAGACATTGTAAACAATAACAGAGATACAATAAAACTTGACTTCTATTAAATAAGAAATATGATGAAAACTGTAAAATGGACTGAAAACAAGCTTGCTAGAATGGTGACATCTTATCTCTGAGAAGAGATGTGATGGATATGATCATTTGCAAGAAGAAGAGTACAATGAGGCTCAGAATAAATTTCTACAATAAACATCAATTTCAAAACCCTAGACATCCAAAAACCTAACCCTAGGTGATGAAGGGTCAAAAGTCATGTGGGCCCTGTTGGGGTAAGTTAGTACACCAACTTCCCGGGGTTATAACTTTTGCATACGATCTTCATTCAAGGCACACAATAGCTCATTGGAAAGGTCTTGATGGGGATCTTCATTTGGGGGGCTCAATCAAAGCCTTTAATTATCATTGAGGTTCTCGATCATGAAAAAATGTCGTTTAGGCCCTCAAAATGACCCCTGAAGTTTGGGGCCTGAAAAAATGCTAAAAATAGTAAGTTGCCAAAAAAAGGTTTTAAGCTAGTTAGAAAAGGTTGGTGGCCACCGAGATCCTCCCAGATTAGCCCAAGACCTTTATTTTCTTCAAAATATTACAGTCTTAAAACCCAATATTATTTCTTCCCCTTTCATGACACTTGGAATTTTTTTGCATCTTCCACCTTCTCCTTATTTCTCCATACTTAGAAAATTTTCAAGTCCTTTCAGACTTTCGGACTCACTCACCCCTCCCCCTCACCTTCCTCACTCCCATTTCCCCCCCTTATCTCACACTTATATTATTTTTAACCTTACGTCGGACTCGCGAGGGAGGACTCACCCACATCCCCCTCATTCCTCTCTCCTTCATCTGCTAGCTTGATACTCCAACACCTACAAGCATAGCTCATCCTTACCATTCCATACTTAGAAAAATTCTAAGTCTTTTCGGACTCACCTCACCCCTCCCCCTCACATTCCTAACACCCATGATTATGAAATTCCGATCCCCTTATTTCTCTCCTCCCCTCACATCACCCTACGTCATCCTAATCTCACCCACTCCCTACAAATTTTTCCTACCTAACTACCCACTATTTCCCTCTTTCCTACAATCGTTCACTCCCCCTTTCAACATTATACTTTAACCTTTCTTTTTATTATTATTTTATTTAATTTATTAACCAATTATTGTATTCCACATTAAAACTTATGAAGAGATGACAAGTGGTAGGGTATTATTGGTACCACATAATATCTTATGGAGGGAGGCACATGGCATAGTTTTATTGAAGACACATGGCACACTCTTATTGGATACACATGGAATATTTTTGACCTATCACATGAAGACATGTGGAATCTCATAATTGGTGACATCTGTAAGTATACTAGTGGCGACAGATGGAAATATCCGGTTGGAACATCAACATGATGACTTAACATTGACTTGGCATTTAAAAATTATATTTTATTGTCCAATTTCCAAGCGTGGTCAAATTAAGTCCATGGCTTGTTCTTCTTCATTCCTTGTCAAATGTACATTAAAATTTACATTTAAAAAATTGAAACCTATTAATTTCTCATGCACGTGGGATGCGTTTTATGAATAAAGTTCGAATTTCATGAAGAAAAGGACGAAATGCATCTAAGGGATGAGATTTACCCATCAATTTTGATTGACGATGGTTGAGCGTTAATTTCGTGGAGGCCATAACTTGAGTTATGGGTGTCAGAATCGAAAAACATTTATACTGCTATAAAGATATTTAGATGAAGAATATGATGGTATATGTTTAAATGGATTAAAGTAGCCACATTTTTCCCAAAAATAAAAATATCAGTCAGGTTCATTTTTAATGGGCCTGCGTGAAAACTCAACTTCACGAGCTCATATCTTGAGATCCGAGTGACGTATTTGAGAAAAAATTATATCGTTGGAAATATACAACAATGAGTATCACATATGAAGTTATTTACATGGTTAAAAGGTTGACTATATCTTCCATAAAATTAAAACAAAGTCCCCCTCTTTAAAAGGGCAATTAGTTGAATTTTGAAAATAAAAGTTTATTTAAAAACTTTTATTAAAAAAGGAAAGGGATCCATTTAAAACTTACTAATGTTAATTATGTGAATTAGTTAATAAGCACTTAAATGAGGAATTAATTAAAGAACATTTTTCAAGAGGAAAAGTGTACAGTAATTTCAAGAGAGAGAAAAAACCCTAACTACTCAAGTATTTAAAAAATCTTATCTTAAAAAGACAAGAATGGCTTCATCAAGGGATCCAATAATAAAAATTGTCAGATGGGAAAGGAAGAATATTAGGTGAAGAAGAACACACAACCATGAATACACACCAAAGCTTCTGCTGAAAGAAAAAATATCTCCATCTTGTCCACACTTTCTATTCTTCTACACCATTTCTCATAGCTTTATTCTTGAGTCTCTGAATTGGGCACAAGGCTGAGTTCTTGAATGTTCTTCTCGTATTATTCCAAAATATTTTTCTTCTATGATCATGGAGAATTTATAGACATATACATGACTGCCAAATATTATGTAATGAAGAACATTTTTTATGAATAAACTCCACAAATAATTTCTTCGGGGTTGATTTCGACTGTATCTTGTAACTTTGAGTCTTAAGTATGAGGTATTTGAGATTGACCTATCAAATTCTCTTTTGATCTTGATAGTAATACTCTTTTAAAAATCTTTGAGATGATCAAATTATTTTCTCCAATTTTTCATGAGGAAGACATGGATGCATTTATATATGATTAAGAAGATTGTGTATGTGATGTTGATCACAAATAAATTATGATGTTGAAGCCCTCCTTCAATATTTTCATTTGTTTCAAGAATTTTTGCTGCATACAAATATCAAATTAGGTTATTGAAGAACTATATCATTTCATAATTTCAAGCAATAAATATCTATGGTTTGTTGCCTTAGAATTCTCCTAATCCAAGATATCACAGATATATGTTTTATCCCAAGAGGAGTACCACCTCTCTAAAAATGCAGGGGGATTCATATCCTCGTGAGGTTTCAATTTTGGTCTGGATGGATTTGAGCCTCAACAAAACCTTCTAGAAGTAGAAACTTCTAGTAAGAACTCTCACATTTATTATGTTGATACTAATATATCTAAATACCATAGTGGGTCTTATTTAATAATATAGTGGACCTAGTCCACCTTACATTGAATGGCCTCCAATATTAAAATATGGGCCCTTTTGTCCCCCCATTACCTCTCTAGCTATACTAGACTCTCATTCACACTCTCTCGCCCCCTGTTTCACTCTACCTATTTCTTCATCCTTCCCTCTATATTCTCCTCTCTTTGACCTCTCTCTCTCTCTCTCTCTCTCACTCACTTGCTCACTGGATTTATGTCTCCCTCTCTCTCTCTCTGTGATATTCCCTTCTCTCCCTCTTTCCCTCTATCTCTCCCCCACTCTTAACCCTCCTCTTTACCTCTCTCTTCCTCCCCCATATCCCCCCCATTTCCACACTCTCTTTCCCTTCACTTTTCCTTATTTACCTGTTACGAGGGAAAAACTCTTTATGGCCAAGGGTAAACCACAACAGACAGGTATGAATACAGAAATCAACTCAATTCCAATATATGCTATATAAAATAATGTTCAAGATAATAAAGAGGCCTACCTCAATCCAACGTTTGATGGTGTTCCACCATTGAGCACTTCGACCCAAAGCTTTATACCCGCAATAAGTTATTACCAAATGAGAAGAGCAAGTATATAGTGATGATGTAAAAGGGTTATCACATTAGATATCATAATCCATCAATAAACATTACAAACATGCCCATGGATAATAATCATATATTTTCAATATACCAATAGGACGGGAAAGAAGTATTTCTATTAATAATTGATCAGTAGAAGTGACAACATTACAGACTTTCATGTTGGCATGGTTCAAAACCAATAAACCAAGTTCCTTCCAACTGGGCCTCCACCACTTCAATCCTCCACCAAAGGCAAGCTCACAAGAGAGAGTCAATGAGGGTCTCTCAACAATAGGGAAAGAGCTTGGGGGCTGAACACTGTGTTCAGACTTGAGAGACAAAGGGATGCAGAATCAATATGAAGTAATTTCTTCAGAGTAACTTTGCTCTCAAAGTTGAATGCTTTCTCCTCCTTTTCCATAGCTCGAAATTGTGCTTTTATAGCCTTCAGAATGCAACTGAAGGTCCGAGTTGGAATGTTTCCAGTAGGTGGAAGGTAAAGGATCAGAGATATTCTTTCGTGACATGGAAACTTGACTTCATTTTTGTATTTTCTGGCACAAATATCGATGTACGCGGGATGTAGTGGAGCAACTAGAATATACACATCTTTCATAACTGATAGGGAGTGTATATGTGGAAAAATGTGTATTTTTGGCTCTGGATTTATCAAAAAGGGATGACAAGTCTGCATAGGGAAATGGAAAAAGGGCCTCTTTGCAAGATAGAAATGGTGAGGAAAATCTCTCTATAACAGATGCTCCCAAATGTGTGAGATCAGAGGAGTATCTATGATGGCCGAAATACATTATAAATAACCCAGAAGTGGAGTGGTAAAGAACCAGCTGGACAAACTCAATTTCTTAACACATTATGTATTGACTTTGCATACATGGCTGCCAAGAATACAATGCAGATCCATGTGGAAAATATACCAAACCAGTGTTCATGGCCATGAATAGGTGAATACGAATACGATTGTATGCCAAAAGCTGTCATAGTCACAAACAAGGCCCAGTGAAACCAGTCTCAAAATAAATCTGAAGATATATGTATACCATGAAGTACAATCTAATCTCCCATGATCACTAAAGTCGAATAGGTGTTGGTCCAATGAAAGAGAAGCAACAACTCAGGAAAGTTGTGGCCACATAATGATGTCTTTAAGTCTTCTACACAATCCGCCAAGGTGCAAGTCTACATCATGTGAAAAAAGGAGTTGAGGTCGAACATGATGAGACATTGTTTGATTACCGGTCATAAAATCATGTATCGAATTCTGTTATGAGGGAAAAACTCTCTATGGACAAGGGTAAACCAAAACAGACAGGTATGATTGCAGAAATCAACTCAATTCCAACATATGCTATATAAACTAATGTGCAAGATAAGAAAGAGGCCTACCCCGATCCAATGTTTAATGGTGTTCCACCGTTGAGAACTTCGACCCAAAGCTTTATACCTGCAATAAGTTCTTCACAAACGAGAAGAGCAAGAATATAGTGATGATATAAAGGGGTTAGCACATTAGATAGCATAATCCATCAATAAACATTACAAACATGCCCATGGATAATAATCATACATTTGCAATATACCAATAGGACGAGAAAGGAGTATTTATATTAATAATTGATTAGTAGAAGTGACAAAATTACAGACTTCCGTGTTAGCACAGTTCGAAACCAAGAAACTAAGTTCCTGTTGGCAGCCAATTAACATTTTCTATTACCTCATAAGCTGCCTACACCAATGTTTCACAAACATTGATTTTCTGTCGCAAATTTCAAATGAACGACACCCTTATTCTTTGCGCCTTTTCGAACGCTTGTCTTCGCTAAGTCTTCACAATTGTAAGCATGAAAATTTCTCCTTTCGAGGTCACATTTTGATCATTATCTGAACTGCCGATACTGTCATCATGCTTATTGCGCCTATCTTTTATTGATCTTCACATGATCAGCATTATCCTTTGATCAGTTTTCATACTTCGATGGATTGCATAACTCAGTCTTATTGAAGATATTTTGCCTTTGGATTCGTATTTTGCAACTTGCCTGAACATTGATTCATTGAACTGCATGGGGGTTATGTTTTATCTTTTGTGATTCTTACTGTTGATCATTATCATAACCCTTGGCATATCAATTGTATGCAATATTGATTTGACAC
Organism: Picea mariana; assembly: GCA_032191745.1. Lineage (NCBI taxonomy): Eukaryota > Viridiplantae > Streptophyta > Pinopsida > Pinales > Pinaceae > Picea > Picea mariana. The sequence goes on from JASDQU010882084.1 coordinate 22,366, forward strand.
CTTAGTTAAACGATTAATTAATKCATTGGCGGGAACATAAGTGTRGGTTTTGAACTGCATATCGATGTTTGAACGATATGKTTTAACACTYGCACACATGGGTACACTCATTTGACATTMTTAGATCGATTGTGAAAATGGATTTCKCTATGCATTAGTTTTGATTGGCTTCTTATTAGGCTTGCTCCAACTTTGGTTCATAAGATATATGGATATTTCGTGCATATCTTTTAATGCAATGCCTATGGTTATTTTTGTAATCATTGGTATGATCGATACATTGGTTAAGCAATAGATATCGGTGGTTACAGCTGTAAATGCTTCCCTCCACCCTTGCCACGCTCGTGCTCGATGGTTTCCTTAGTTTCATGAATCATTCTGAGGTAACTTTGGTCTTTTCACATTATGGTTTGATTTTTTCAGAGCAAGATCTGAACACCTCTTTATGTAGGCGACCTGTGAAAGTTTCTGGTGTTTCTAGGGTTTCCCATCTGTATTTTTGTTTGGAGGATTGTTCTCATGGCCAGGATAAATGCAAATTTTCTGAAGATAATTGCTAATATCAACGCTTTAATTCTGGTGACACAGGCAGATGTTTAAAATTTGCATCTACGTTTATTCTGTATCTGAAACAACAATGCTCTGCATCTCAGAAGTCCACAGGAAACGACTGGAAATACATTTTCATCTGTATATACACTGCAAAGTTGCTATATCTGTGTTTAAAGAGCTCGAGTGAGTTAAAACCATGGTTTCCAGGTCTTCTTATTTGCTGTATCCTCTTCAACAATTGTTCTTTGCAATTGATGGGGGTTTTGGATGGTGTAAAGACAAAACAGGGATTTGATGACTGGAAGTGTGAAAGGGGATCAACCAGTACCCTGTATGGATAATATTCGTACTCATATTGGTTATGAGGAGAGGTAAGACAGAGCAAGGATTTGGGTTCTGAATTCAAAAGATACCAAATGTTCACCTTTTGGAGGAACAACGCCTGAAGTTCTTACTAGAGAAGAAGCTATACTCAGAGATGGTGGTCAAAATCTTTGCTCAGGACATGATTCTAAAGGTTGTTATGGGTTTAAGTCAGATGTATCCTACCATGGGCCATCTAGTGAATTTTACAAGCATGCTACTGCTAATCAATTTGAGCCTTTTACATATATACTGCCTGATCAACAACATAGGATCACTGAAAATCATGTAGAGGGTTTTGCAGTATTTCATTTGGAGAGTCATTGGGGTTATAGTTCGGCCGAGGAAATGAGACAAGGGATTGCTCCTGTTAAAAGGGATGTTGAGAACCCAGAAATGCCATGGCATTCATACATATCTTATGAAATAAATGAAGCAGATACACATTGTGCTCCACTCTACATGCCAGATAACCTTACACGAAAAGAGATTGCAAACACCCTGGGATATGATGGAGACCTGCAGAAAGAATTTAATCAGGAGTTGAGCTCAAAGATCGCTCTGGAAATGAAAGGTATTGAGTCTATCACTGTTCCATCTCATCATCAGATGCCTAGGCAGTCTGGAATGCTTACTGAACGGGCTCCTGATTCATTTGTTAATTTGGAAAGGAATGACACTGTATCTAACAGTCCCTTTTCTCATCCTAGGACGATATCAAGCCTCTTTTTACCTGATAGTCTTACTCTCTCATTATCACCTGAAGTCTTATCATCTGCGTTATCTTCTTCACATCCAAGAAGMAATAACCTAAACTCCAYTGGTCCTCCAGTATATGATCGAAGTCCAACGAACCAACGAATARCATTAACATTATTGGMCCWGAGGAATTATTGATAGAAAATGAAAGAGGAAGGAAATKCAATGATTCAGAAAAGCCYGAGGTGAAGGATTTTGGAATTGCACAGTTGACAGAGAAATTTGYTTCAGACATGGGTGTTAGAAATGATGAAAATTTGGGGATGCTTGAGAATTGTTTGAAGGATAAGTCAGAGGTGGATCTTTGTGGAAAATCCATAAATAAAAAATCAGCAGGGCACAGTTCCAGTTCTTCATGTTTACCCTTAACTTCAACTACTAAGTATGAAGGGAAACAGGCCTCTACTGCAAGTGGAAAAGGTTCTGTGAACATTGCAAAGGATGATTCTTCAGTTCCTGAGGCACATGCTCATGCCCAAGGGTTGTAGATGACGACTTAGAAGAAATACAAGAGCTGGGTTCAGTTTGCAGATGTGCATTCAAATCATGGAGGTTGCTGAAGTCTCAAGGACAAAGCTTGTTAGACATGCATTAGAGAATGCTAATGTGAATCTTCTTAAAAAGGATCAGGACTTAAGTATCATCTTTCTAGTGGCTCGATTGTCAAATCTCTGCTTAATATAAATGGCAGAGGCAGGCTTGTAGTAGGGGAAGGTGACAAAGCAACAATCTTTGATGTGAAGCAACTTATTGGACAGCTAACCGTTGCACCTGTGACAGTAGATGAGATTAATGAATTGCTATTACAATTGGTTATAGATCAAGGGCCATTCAATTTTTTCTGATGCTGAAGTTGTTTTAATCTTTTACACTTAATTCTAGATAGAGTTTGGATATGAGTTGCATTTATTTCAAAGATTTATTTGATTTTTGTTTTGATTGAGGTAGAGATTTTG
>JASDQU010882085.1:11664-26805 GCA_032191745.1 Picea mariana
TAACCAAGACATTACAACAATAAAATATCCTTCAATAAACCCAATGATTACATCAATACAAAGGCATGATTTCACCTCAACCCTAACATCCTCTTAATGGAGCAAAATACCCTTCTATAAATATCATTCCAATAGATTTGTACTCGTAATTTTCAACCGTCAAATCAACCCAAGAAAATAAAAAATAGATGAATAACCTCACATTAAAGTACCCCCTTAACTTTGTCCTCGCAATAATACTTTAACTAAGCTTGGATGGTAACTCCCATAACTCCAACCATGCCCTTTTTCAAATGAATCCTCTCTTCAATTTATATCTTTCAAGTCAAACCCTCCTAATTCATCAAATAGTATTTATTTTCATAAGACCCCATAATATTCATTGAGTGTAGCACTCATTTTTGCATTTTGAATGAATATAATGGGTCCATATTACCACTTGCCATCTTTCTATTTCATGAGATTCTTTTAAAGCATGTATTTATTACACATTTGAGGGTCAACAATGCCACGAGGCACCTCCTAATGTAAAGATCATTCCTCCAAATATGTTAAAAGGGCCTTGAACAACTATCCTTTCCCGAAATACCTCAAAAAGGTGAAATATGCCTCCCAATACGAGAAAATGGATTCAATAATGTGTCTTTACCTCTAGAAGTTCTCCTCAAAGGGGAAACATGCCTCCAAATTTGTGGAGTATGCCTTGAATAATGCAGAATACCCCATAAAGTCACTTTGTCTTGCTTTTAAAGCCCTTTTTGCACCAAATGTCCCTCTTGCAAGGGGAAGATTCATGATCAAGTCACCACAATGCTCCCTTGAAGTGGAATTCTCATCATCAAATGATCTCCTTTGACCAAAACAATGCTCCAAGCTAGGGAATTCCTCTGTTAGCTCTCTTCCTTGTTGCATGTTATGCCCCATGCCTCCTTCAAGTTGTGGCATTTTTACTATGAACTTCCCATGGTGAGACATTCCTACTGTTGGCTATATTTAACCCCTTAAGTTTCCCTAAATCATGCCTTGGAATCCTAATATGGTAGGGCATTTTGTTCTAGGGGTTTCTTCCTGCTCATATCATCCCTCGATGTGGTCCTGAAAAGGCCTCCATCAAGTTGTAAGTGATACTAAACTCCAAATATCTTCTGCTATGCTCAATGAGAGAAGAAAGAGCAATGAAAATGCAAAAAATAACCATGCATTTTCAAAGGGTGGGGTGGAGAGGAGGTAAGAGTCCCTTCTTCACCACTTCTAATCAATCTCTGAAAGAGCCAAACTCAAGCACAAAATAACTATTGGAAATAGGATGAATGGTTACATTGTAGGTGAGAAAAGAGCCTTGAGACTCCTCAACCTAGGTTCATAATTGTTTGAAGGATGGTAAGAGGCATTCAAGTGACAGATTAGTATATCAACCTTAAGGTGTTCAACCTCTAGTTCAACCCATTTAGGCTCCAAAGAAATATCAAGGGTATTTGTAGCTTTCTATGTACATAATGAAGATGGGACCATTTCAGATGCCACATTAGTAGGTCCAAAACCCTTCCCACCAAGTTGGAGAACTACATATATGAAGGAACTCACCAAGAGTTGAGGTCGACTCTACCCTCACTACATCCCCAATGCCATAACACAATGAGGCAAGTGATGGCCATTTGCAACATACTTTGAAGCCTTGATAAGAGAGGATGACGCACCATTCGACTCTAAGAGATCATTGGCATATGGATGGGTTGTGACAGATTGTCCCTTGGGTGATAAAAACACCTAGTGAGTAGAGGCAAGAGCCCCTAGGCATATGGTAGTCATGGCAATGCGTAGGAGAATGGGAGGCAAATCTGAATGCCTTCTCATCTAGCCTATCAACACAACAAATCTCAAGCTACAATGAACAAAAAAAACTAACCACAATCTCTCACATTAACAAACCACAAAAATATAAAGATATAGTATTAAAAATAAATGAAATTATTACCCTTTCTCTTCCCTACAATACAGTTGATTCATTTAATTACGAAGATATATATAAATAAGAATTGTTATTAATTTTTCATTATACATATGCTAATTAAATAGCCTTTGGGTGAACATTTAATTATGTGCTATCCTTGTGAATACTCTTTTGCTATTTTTAAAAACTACAAAGTGAAATCTTTTACCATTATATATATAGACAAAGAATTTACAGCCAATCAAGTAACTAGTACCAAAGAATGGTGGGAAACCGAATGAGAGGGTTTTATATTGACATATCACGTGATGTTGATGAAGGTCATTTGACCCATCAATGTTTTACATTTAGAGAAACAAGGGTTGCATGGCAACGTAGTCCCTGCCGAGTTAGTTGGGAAATACATGTTGAACAATGAAACTTAATATAACTAAATGCACAAGTAATGAGTATTTTTTGTCAAAAGATAATAATTGAGAATTGTTTGTTATTCAAAATGTATAGTGAACCCTAAGCTGAATGAAACTATGATATTCATAAATATAATAAATATAATATAAATATAATAATAAATAATATATTAGATAATAAATATAATAATGCATAATAATAAATACATAGTACAAATTTTTATATTTAGATGTGGTGATTGGTGAAATTCATTGATTATGTAATTAATTCTACATATTGAAAGACGTGAAGGGAGCAATAACACTTCAATTCTATCAACCAATTAGAAATGAGAAACACAAATCTTTTTTTTTATATTCAAAAATATATATTTGTTTTCCTATGTTAAACATTACATTGCATACACAAATTTATGGTAAAAGGCAAATTAATGTCACATCAATGTCACATCAAAAGAAAACTCATTGTTATAGCCCCATGTCAAGGACTAATAAGAGGACGAGAACAAAGAGGAGTGATGTACATTGAAACTTTGACGAAGTACTAATGTTTTGTAGTGAATGAAGTATTGAATTTGAAGAAATAAATTGAATGTTTAATTTTATTTCGAAGAAGGTTAAACATTTTAAGTTTTCAAATTTTTTTTATTTGTTATCATTAGAATTCAATTAAGTAATTTTTATTAAAATTGTACTTTTGGATTTGATAAAATCATTGTTTTTATGTATAAATGTATTTAGCCTTTTTGAATATCTTTATTGTAACTAGATCATGTATTGTTAACATATGATATATGTGATTCCATCAATACAAAATGATTCTTGTCGGATTTTTTTGGTTTGTCATTATTGGAATCTAGTCAAGTGATCTTTGCCAAAATTATAATTTTGATGATAAATCATTGTTTTTAATGTAGAAATGGATTTGATGCCCTTTAATACCCTACTACAACATGCTCATGCAATGTTATAACATATGATATATGTAATTCCATCAATCCAAAATGATTCTTGCCAAATTTTACGCAGAAAATGTTTATTTCCCTTACCATTATTTTGATTGGCTAGAAAAGGCCAATTTGTAACATGTTTAGACTATAGCTTTTATTTTTACTTTCACTAAGTTGTTCCCCTTCTCTTGATGTATCGGTGCACCCATGTTTTCGATGCTCATGTGTGTTTATGGTTCCCAGGCACACCAATTAAGGTAACGCTTTTTACAATAATAAGTATATCATATGACACATTCACATATGATTAGCATTAGATGCAAATAGTGCATGTTTAATTTGGTGAGTTAGATGAGAAGTGGAGTATTGATTACAATACATCTAGTAAAACTTCACCGCATGTCATATTTTGCAACTCAAGGCATTTTTGGAAAACAAATGTTCCTTAAGAGTGCTCCATGGACCGTTGAGCACGCCTTTGTTTGCCAAGGTCCTTTTGGGTCATTACCCCTTTAGGCATGTATCAATCATAAAGCACTAATGCATTGAATAGAAAGACATGACCTACAACCTAATTTCTACAAATACCTCTTTTCACCACTTCCACAAAAACCCACTGCTAAACACATTTACAAGTCTAGATCTTGGAAAATCAGTCACATTAACCAATTCAAATTAAATCCTCATAATGATATGTAAGTTTAACCCAAATATGGGCCAAATGGAAAAGATGAGATTACATATATGATCTTTACCCATTTATTAAATATACAAGTTATTTGATTACCGTTTGAGTGTATAGAAAGGCCTTGTAATGCTTTTGGTTGGATGGTTAAACCTTGTCTTTTAAACTTTGATCCTGCCAAAAATTCTAGATTTATAATTTAACCGCAATCTTAAATATAAATGACGTCACTTATATTTAATCAATTTAATTAAACACAACCATGTTTGCCAAAACAATACACCAATACCCACAAATTTAATTAGAAAGAAAAAAAAGAAAAAAAAGTAATACCTCTTTTTAAAAAAAACAAATTATTACCATTATTATAATGTTCTACACGAAAGAAAAAGATATCAATATATTAATTTTAACCCACCTATGATAAATCAATATTGTTTAGTAAAACAACCAAATAACATACATGTCATTGCGGGGGAGAGGGAGCCATCGGAACTATTTCAAAATATTAAATATGATTTTAATAATAATAATTAAATTCTGATTAATAAGAGATATATAAAAAAATTAATTCATAAATATTACATTAAATATTAAATATTTTATTTTTATTTTTATTATTTTATTTATTATGTATTATCACATATAATATTAAATATTTTATTTTTATTATTTTTATTTATTATGTATTATCACGATAGTTTATTGCTTAATTTTTAAGCAAACAATGCTTTGTATTTAGATAATAATCTCATCATGAAACCTCATTATGAGTTTATGAAACCCCATTATGAATTTTACATAACATTTGAGTGTTTTTTTTTAACTATTTCAAAATATTAAATATGATTTTAATAATAATAATAAAATTCTAATTAATAAGAGATATATAAAAAATTTAATTCATAAATATTATATTAAATATTAAATATTTTATTTTTATTTTTATTATTTTATCTATTATGTATTATCACAATAGTTTATTGCTTAATTTTTAAGCAAACAATGCTTTGTATTTAGACAATAATCTCATCATGAAACCTCGTTATGAGTTTATGAAACCCCATTATGAGTTTTACATAATATTTGAGTGTTTTTTTGTTTTCAAATCTAGAATATTAGTATTTACTATTATGTTTTTTATTGTTATTTTTCGTCTTTCTACTTCATTTGAAGTTTATTAAACAACGAGTCAAAATGACAAAATAATCCTAACATATATTAATTTTGGTTTATTTTAAGTTCCATGTCTTTGTATAAAAGGTTTTGAATCCTATTCTTTATAGAAATTTATATTTTATAACATGTCTACTCAATAAGCCATTGAAATGACAAAACCAATCCATTTGTGATATGATTGGAGTTCCATTCCCTCTCTTGACATTTCTATGATGTAAAAAGTATATAAAACAAGTTATTAAAATGACAAAATTAATGATAGTGGGTATCTTACTTGAAATGATGATTTTGATCAATTATGATTAAATTAATGAAGGTGGGTACCTTGCGTAAAATCTTGATTTTAGTTTTTTTAATTGAGAATCCATGTTTATGTGTGAGAAATTTGGAGTTCTATACCCTTCCTTAGTGTTCAGACATAACACAAAAGTATATTAAACAAGTTATAACATGATTAAACTAATGATATAAAGTACTTTTCCCAAAGCTTTTGTTTTGTCTTTTAATTAAGTCTATGTGTGGGAAGTTTTAGTTCATTCCCTATCAAAAATTTCTACGTTATAATATGTTTACTCAATAACTTATCAAAATGATAAACATAATATGTGTGTTTAATAAGTTATCAAAATGACAAACGTGATGATAATAGATACATTTCCAAAGACTCCAATTTCGTCTTTATCTAAGGTTCACATGTAAGAGGTTTTAAATTTCATCCCATCAACATTATTACACTATAGTATGTATATTCAATAAATTATTACACTATAGTATGTATATTCAATAAACTATCTAAATCACATAATTAATGATAATGGTACGTTGTCTAACACCATGGTTTCGTCTTTTATTTAAAAGTATATATTTATTTATGTAATAGGATATGCTCCCGAAAAAAGCAGGCGGCCTTGGCTTCTCAGTTATCTATCACTTTTTCCACAGAATGTGGGCCTCTTAGAGCATATAAAGCCCTAGCGAGAACTAAATGATGTTGTTGCTCTCATTGAACATTAGAGGGATCGGAGGCCCCCTCAAAGTGGCCTCACTTAGGAGACTTATGGATAAGTATCAGTCAGGGATTATTTTTCTGCAAGAGACTTTAGCTCTGGCATTGAAAGCTAGAGACTTCCTCCTTGCTCTTCGACCGAATTGGTATTCTAGTGCGGTAAATGCATTGGGTACTTCAGGGGGTTTGTTGGTCACCTGGGATCCTATTTACTTTGAGTTAACTCCCTTTATTACTAATGTTGGTATTCTTTTAACAGGTAAGCTCTAATGTGATAATCGGGACCTTACTCTATTGAATATTTACGGCCCCTGCACAAATAAGAGATCCTTATGGCAGTCAGTAGTGGACGAAAGCATATTGACTACTAAGAACCTCATCATTGCAGGGGACTTAATTTTTTTTTTATCTCCAGATGAAGTTTGGGGGGGGGAACTATAGCGGTGGACTAACGGAAGAGTTTTTCAGAGACATCTTCCAATCAAATTTTCCAACTGATGTTAGACCTACAAAATTGGTTCCTACTTGGAGGAACGAGAGATCTGGAATTGATGAGGTGGCAAGAAGACTAGACAGATGCTATGTTGCCGAAGACTTACTAACTGAAGTTGGATTATACAGATCTTGGGTCGATTTCCCCTATATCTCGGACCACGCTCCAATATTTCTCCAATTATATTTTTTTACATTACACAGGGCGTACCCTTTCAAGCTAAACTCTCATTGGTTAAAGGAACAGGATTTCACAGACTTGGTCATAAAGTTATGGTATGACCCAACTTTTTGTTCTGAAAGGAGTAGCCAAAAACGTTTGGTCTAGAAACTATCCGTTTTGAAGTCACTTGCCAAACGTTGGTAAAAAGAAAGCAAAAAAAGAAAATTGGCGAAATTAGAGACTTTGGAAACCAAGATCAGGACTTCGATCTTGCACTTGGTGGACGACCCCACAAATATTGAAGAAGATGGACTGCTCAGATTTTGAGAGTTTGAAAGGAACGAGTTACTCAGAGGACAGGAAGAACTTCGGCGGCTCTGTCGCAGAGCCATTTGGTTCTCTTGTGGGGATAGCAATACAAAAAAATTTCACAAAGTGGCTAGCAACAACAGATCCAAAAAACATATATGGGAAATTTCTGATGATAATGGACAGATTTATAAAGATTGGGAAACCATCAAAGCGGCAGCCTCACAACATCTTAAAACTTTCTATAAAGCTGGGGTTGAAACAAACATAATTGAACAACTCCAGCTGGTGGATTTATACCCTCATATGGTCTGGGAGGAAGATTCAATTACTTTATTTAAACCGATGACTTTAGATGAATTGAAACAAGTACTTTTCCACTACAAAAAAGAGAGGAGCCCTGTTTCGGATGGTTGGTCCTCGAAATTCTTCATTTTCTTCTTTGATATTATTGGTGAGGACCTCCTTGACATGGTGGAGGAAGCAAGGAGATATGGGGTTGTGGAGAACAGTTTAAATTATACTTTCATTACATTGATCCCGAAGGCAAACAATCCAACTACCTTCGATGATTACCAACCAATTTCTCTCTGCAATTTGTGCTATAAAATCATAACGAAGATCATAGCAAACCGAATCAAGGCTATTCTTTCTAAATTCCTCTCACCAGAACAGCTGGGGTTTCTCCAAGGAAGGAGGATTCAGAATGTAGTTGGCTTAGCCCATGAAAGTATTCACAGTATTAAAAAGAAAAATTTGAAATCTGTGGTCTTAAAACTGGATTTAAAGAAGGCTTTTGACTGCGTTGATTGGCAATTTCTAAGACTGATATTGATAAAAGCGGGGTTTGGGATACAGATGGCTAACTGGATTATGGCTTGTGTAACTTGACCAACATATTTAGTATTGATAAATGGTGAGGCTACATATTTTTTTAGAAGTGGCAGGGGATTGCGCCAAGGCTGCCCACTATCGCCACTACTCTTTATTCTTACCATGGAGGGACTCAGATTACTTCTAAAGAAAGCCATCAGGGAAGGTAAGGTTACAGGTATCAAGGTTTATCACCTACAAAAAATTTTACATCTGCTATTTGTTGATGATATTATCATTATGACTAAAGCCAATTTTCAAGAATGGTGGGAAATTGACAAACTGGTAAGCCTCTTTTGTAAAGCTTTTGGATTACTGGTAAACAAAACAAAAACAACAGTACACTATGCAGGACTTTCGGCAACGGAACTAGCATCCTTCCATAATCTTCTTCCTTATACCTTCAGTGAGTTATCCTTGGGCTTCAAATATTTGGGCTACTACCTCAAGACTGGAGCTCACAAAGCAGAAGATTGGGATTGGTTGGTGGCCAGATTAACCAAAAGGATAAATAATTGGTATAATCGTTGGCTTTCATTGGGTGGGAGATACATTCTGATTAAATCTGTTTTGGAGGGACAATCAGTCTACTGGATGTCACTGGAATCTATTCTGCGATCAGTGCTAGCAAAGATCAGAAGACTAATGTTCCATTTCCTTTGGAATGGACAAAAAGACACTCATCACTTCCACCTATGCAGATGGGATGTCCTCTCCTGACCAAAGAAAAATGGTGGTTGGGGTTTTAGAGACCTCCTCTTCTTCAACAAAGTGTTGATTGCTAACACTCTTTGGAGAGTGCTCACTCAGGAGGGCATCTGGCAGAGCATTCTAAAGGACAAATATTTTCCAAATATTTCCTTAACAACCTGGTTTAGATTGGTTGATCAAAATACCAAAGGCGCGTCCAGGATTTGGACTAGCTTGGTCTGTTCGGTTCACATCATTAAACAGTGGTTGTGCTAGGTGCCTGGCACTGGTCAGCTTATCAAAATCGGCAAAGATAAGATCGCAGGTATGGGGGAAACTACTCTTCTCTCTGACGATACGATTATGTGCATGCATAAAAAAAAAATGTAATGGTGTTAGCAAATGCAACGATCAGTTCCAATCCATTTACATTAATGGAATCGTGGCTCGATGACACTGTCTTGGGGTTGACGGATTCTCAAAAGTCAGAACGGGAATTTTTTTTCTTTCATTTAAACGCAACAGGGGTCTCTCTTCAAGACCGCGAAGATAATCTTTTATTTACAGGTGGAGATGCATTCGGCATCGTTTCAGTCAAAAACATTTAAAATTCAATTTTGTCTACTCTTAATCTTCCGACGCAAATAGGATGGAAGTTATCCTTTTGGAAGTGGAACATCCAGTTAAAGATGAAACTCTTTATCTAGTTGGTTTCAGAAAATAAAATTATGACCTAGGAGATTTTAAAGAGGAAATGTTGGCAGGGACCGAGCATTTGCATGCTCTGCAAGATTAACAATGAAGATTGTGATCGCGTATTTGTTAAGTGCCCTTTCACCAAGACTGTATGGGCTAGAGTGACTTCCTTTCTCAGTGTAAAAAACCGGTGGGTGGGGGTAAACTTCAACTCAGTTTTACTTCCTGGATTCTAGATAAAATTGTGCCCACGTCTCTAGCAGTTTTGGTCTGTTGGTTTATCTAGATCGAAAGGAACCAGGCAATTTTCGAAGGAAAGCAGCCTTCCATTGGGGCTGTTACTTGCAAAATTATTGGGGCATACAATCCTCGTACACATCAACATAAATTCACTGGCAGGAACAAGAGACCTCTCATACATTTGGAGGATTTCACCGTCGCCTTCTTTGATGGGCCATCAATCAGAGGAGGCACAATTTGTGGTGCGGGGGGAGTAATTAAACAACCAGATCGGGGAGTAATCAGATGGTTTATCAACTCCGAGAGGGGTACAAATACCAAAGCGGAATTATTTGGTGCCTGGGTGACACTTATGCTTGCAAAACTTTGGGATATATATAGACTAGTTCTTTTGGGTGATTCTAAAGTCATAATAGATTGGCTAAACCAAAAAACTAATCTACATGCTACTAAAATTGAAGGCTGGATGTGTAGGACAAGAACGATCATCACATATTTCCAAGATATAAAGTTCACACACATATTTTGGGAATACAATATTGAGGCAGATTCCCTTTCCAAGCAAGGACTACTGGAACAAAAAGGTGTACTAACTTATTTCACAGTGACTGATGGGAGGCCTGGTCCTAAGTCCCAGATCAATCTATTTTGATTGTTTTTTTGTCTTTTCTTTTTCATCAACCCTTGACTGTGGAGTGTGATATAATCCTTGGTATGGATATGGAATACTACTGGTTTTTTTCCGGGTTGAGCTAGAGAGAGGCTTGGAGCCCCCGGATAATTTGAAAACTCTTAGTTTTGACTTTTTGTCGTATTGTAATTCTGTTTTTTTTTCAGTGGAGATATCCTTTGGGAAGCTTCCTGCACATGTAAATGATTTTTTATTAATACAAAAATTCGAGCGAATATTCATTTGGAATAAAAAAAGGATATGAGTTCCATCATTTGTCAACATTCCAATCGTAGAGTTTTTATTCAATAAACTATCAAAATGACAAAATTGATGATAATGGGTTTCATATTTTGGTTGATACTCCATTTCTACGTATATGATGTTTTGAGTTTCATCTCTCAATTGGCATCAATATGTTTATTTGGCAAACTATCCAAATGACAATGCTAATGATAATGGGTATATTGCTAAGACCTTGATTTTTTTTATAAAAAATTAAGCATTTGTAATCAACATAAACAAGTAACAGATTCTTTATTTTTTATATTTAATGGACAAAACCATCCTTCCATGCTACAAAAGAACTCTTAGACTAAGAAGCCACAAGTTGGATGTATATATTTCGAGAAAAAATTTCAATATTTGTACCTAGAACTTTTTATTTTTCATAAGCACAATCACAATCACACACACAACTACAAGAACGTCATCAATAAATAGACTCGAACTTTAGTAGAAAAGATAACAACACTACAATAATTTTTTTGGTAAGCTAACTATTCTATATTAAGGTATAAATGGCAAATTACAGGTGTTATGTTGTTGGCTTGTCACTTGGGAAACCAACCTAGCAGCAGAACAGTTGCTTCATCGAGTTGATTGTTCGGGATATATAAAAGAAGAAACTGTTACTATTTGTACAATGTTTAACAAAAAATTTATCATCACTGTTAATTACATTCCTATATGTTGTCTGAGGATTGGCAACCTGGTTGTTAGAACTATATAAAATATTAGCATCTAGAAAATAAAGCATAGCAAATTAAGTAGTAGAGGAGGGAATAGCATCCCTCGGAACCTGGGGAATGGCCTCATTGAAGTCGTTGAAGAAAAGACATGTCTTGGTTATTGTTGGAGCAGGTCATTTTGGGTAAGTTTTGGGAATCACACAGAAGCGGATCGCGCGACAAATCAACAAAGGAGCAATGCGCGCAAAAGACAGTTATCGTATTTTAAGGAGTTTTGGGACATTTTTGTCCAATTTGTAGCCCTACTATAAAACTATAAATATGTATGGGTTTTGGGTAGAAAGAAACATAAGGGAATGAGTGGTTGAGTAGTTGATTAGCTCGTAAGTTCAGTGTTGTAGTTTTGTCAAGTGGATGAGTATGAGTTGAGTTGAATATCAATGAGAGGTGTGTGTGCACTGAAGCAGAGAACGACTTGGAAAGGTTTGGGTTTTTACTAAAGATCATTATATGAGCGCAATGCACACCCGTTGTAAGGAATACTATGAATGAATAATATAAGAAGCCAGTCGTTGGGGACGTAGCCCAGTTTGGGGTGAACCACGTTAAATCCTTGTGTTCTGATGTGAATGTTGTTATGATGTGCTTTGATTTATGTGATGTTCATTACGCACATAGAATATATGCTTAGTGGTTAATCTAAATATGCATTTGATGGTCCTACGCATATGTTGAATGGTTAAGTAGGATGATTATGTGAGATGTTATGGTATTGTTAGGGTTTTGTGCATAGAATATATGAATGAATGTTAAGCAAACAATAAGGATGAATACCTCATATTCCCCCATTACTACGAAATCATGGCTCCTGTAGTCCCCATAGGTCAGACTTCACCTACTTGTGGGTGATGCTGAAAGGGCTGGTATCTTGGGATTTGTTGGTGAATTAATGTTTAACTCCGGGTCTGCCCACTGCGCTCCAACAAATGGTTCTATTATTGGGACCAAGATCTACGAATGAGGGGGATGTGGAGGCCTACTAAGAAGGATATCAGAGAATGGTTGAATACTAAGGAGATCGAGTTTGCAATAGATCAGAATCATAATCCACAAATCAACATAGAAGAATGGCTACAAAGGTATGTGTTTACAGATTTGCATGAAATTTTCTTCAGTGACTTTCTAAATATTTTAGCAGAGTGGATCTAGAGATTTGTTGAACAGATCGAAAGATATCGAACTGCGATTCTGAGGAATTGAACCCTTGAATTGATCCGACAGGTCAATGTAGTAAGCAATAAGACATCACACACAGTTAATTACTAGTTAGATAGTGTGATGGGAGGTTACGTTATTGAATTTGCCATAGATTTTACTCAGCTGTATAGTGTTTTTGAGAGGGAATTCTTTAAAGGACCGTGCGGAAGATACTTCAAGTTACTATCTATGTGGATTAAGATGTTATTGTGCGACAAAAGAGTTATGACTATGAAATCTAATTGCTAAGTGTCTTCGCGCACATAGGGGAACTAAGAGCTGACCAAGGAATGATCTAAGCATAGAGAGGGAAGAAGAGAAGGAATGAGGAACAAACAGGCTGAGGATGTTGAGAGAAGAAGAGTGTGTGACAAACAAAGAGATCAAAGTATTGTGCAGTGGTAAGAGATTCAGACTGAATAAGAAGAGGACTGTGGCTGAGAGAGAAGGGCATCACAGTGAGATCGAGGAAAGAGACAGTGGTGTAATACTCAAGATAGAAGGGATTCTACGCAAAAAAGAAGAAAATATCCATCAACTCAGTCCCGTAGAAGAAGATCCCACTTAGATCAGACTCTACCTCGAACCCATGATCCCATGTGTGTCACCAAGAACTTAGGTAAGATCAAAAGTTTTGTCAAATGTAGTTAGTGAAGGAAGTAAAGATAGTAGTAGAACTAATCAAAGTAGTGGAAGTAGTACATTGAGTCATAACCAATTACTGTTATCAGAAAAGAATACCGCAAAGAACACGATGGCGGGGGTAGATCCCACCATAAGGATGCCTCTTTTTCAAGGGGTCGCTTCAGAAGATCCAGAACAACATTTGTTCATTTGTGACACAATATGGATTGTGAAGAATGTCCAGGACGATGATGTGAAGATTGAGCAATTCACAACGACCTTCAGAGATCACGCACTATCATGGAACATGAAATATCAGAATACTACACCTGCAGGTCAGACGAGAACACTGGCAGAGGTAAGATGTAACACCCTGTTTTCCCCAGTCTGTAAAAATAACTATACTAGCCAAGAACTATGGAAAACTCAAAAATGTGAATGTGTGATGTGAATGGACCTTGTGGAAAAGGTCAATGAATGTAAATAATAATATAAATATATATGTATTGCAGGACTGCTGAGAGGGGAAGGTGTTGAAAAAGAGACCACGATGGCTGAAGAAAGGTGGTGGAAGGCACCTGGAAATGTGGCGCTAACTTTCGTCGAAACCAATACCGTATTTGGACTTCACTGGCCCGGAGAACCAAGAGCGGCTCACTGGCCCCAAATTAAATGACTCGTCAGGATTGGTAGGTAAAGGGCTCCTCATGAGTAATGAGGGATGGGGGTGAACCTCCCATCCATAGAGTCCTCAAACCTGACCTCTACGAGGAAAATCGTGCCACACGCAACCTCTCCGAACAAAGAAAAGGCAGGAAGTGTGGGCGATCATGGGCAGACGTGAGGGGAGGAAGAAATGGAACTCTGGAAAAACACAGAGTGAGTGACAATGGAGAAGCAGGAGAAGAACCTTCATTCTCGGTCACTGACACATAGAGACGTAGTCCCGCAGCATCGTGGTCTCAACTCAGGGGTGGCTAGTGGTAAATCTGTTGGGAGTCCCTGAGCCTATGGTTGGGTGGAAACAAGCACCCCTCTCAGCAGTTGCAATCACACCTGGTGTTATTTCTGATAAGTGTTTTATATCCTGTATCTTGAAGTTTATATGTTGATATATATGTTCATAGTCTGTGCAATTTATGAATGGTTTGAGCATAAGATTGTTTGTGTGGTGTTTTGACCAGAAATGGTGGTTGCATGCTTATAATGGAAAGCCCATGTATGGCTTATGTTTTACAAATTGCTATTTATATGCTTACTGATCTAAGTCAGATTTCAAGTCTTCTCTTGAGAGATCGTTCCTATGTTTGTCCTACCAGATGCCTTGGATAGATTTCCTCCCGAAGGCATCCTTTTGAGACCACTCCCTTACCTTAGAGAAGACCTTCCAGTCTAGTCTTCAAAACCTGGTGTAAATTACCTGAGGACCCAAAGAAGGATGTTAGAGGTTAAGTCTCAAAACCTTGTACGAGGGAGAACGGTCCTTGTAAACCTCAACATTTCGCGTTTCAGCACCCGGAGTATCTAGGTGTGAGTTTTCTTGCACTCGCGAGTCCCGAAACCTTGACCCGCGAAATCCTAAAATGGGAGCATGTGGATAAGAATCGATTGATGGACGAGATCCCATCGAAAGATCTACGGTCATTCACGACCGTTAGATTGGAGGAATAAACGAGGGCACTAAATGCCTTAACCCTTTTTTTTCCTTTCTCTTCGCGAGTAGCAAAGAAATCGGGACCGTAGATCCCCAAGGTCCGTGGGAGTATCCGGACTGTTGATTTTTCCACGTCCAAGGAGCGGCGAGAGAGTGCACAGCATGGGACGGGTCTAAGCCGTCAGACCTTAGTCTGAACACTCATCAGTCGTTAGATTTGGCAAGAGATGCATGGGGGTTAAACCTTCATGAGCAGCAGAAGCGAAAAGTCCCAAAGGAGTTGGTATCGAGATCTCGACATTCGGGAGTTGGGGGGTCCTA
>JASDQU010882086.1:13412-27179 GCA_032191745.1 Picea mariana
GGTGAAGGTCTTTCTCTTGAATAATATAGCAAAGGATTTGGCTGGGTTTTCTTCCCTTGTTAAGAAGGGTTTCCCAGGATACTTCTTGTGTTCTTGTGCATAGTGTTTCTTTTTGTGATCTTGGTTGTTGCAACATTATTGTATATGGTTAAGTTAAATGATAAAATGGAATGAAGTTCATGCTTAACCTAGCTTATTGAAAAATGAACATGGTATCAGAGCATAGGTCTTGAAGAACCCATTGCATAAGCATCGACTAGTCTCCTCTCTTTTCTGTAGAACCGTATGACCTTCCTAGGGTTTTCAGAAAATCCGTACGACCTTCCTTTATGAGGTGTTTCAACCCTTAAACACTTGAACATTGGATATAATTTTGGCATAGGAGAGTATGGCCTCCTCCAGTGCATCTCCAGAGACCCTCAGAGTGACATTCCGAGCATTTTTAAATTTTGGCCCTAGGGTTTCTAGGGTTTCGCTAATTTCTGTAGAAATTTCAGAATTAGGGTTTCTGCAAAAACATTGAAGGAGCTCTTCAGATCACTAGTGTTCTCCTATCTTTCAAAGGCTTATTATTGGCAGTCATAAGTTCAATAAAACCTAAAAGTTCTATCATAGCCTAGCCGTTAGGTTTTCTAGCCTAGTTGACAAAGAGTTGTGAAGAATCTAAAATTATGATGAACAAAAACTATGATAGAAGATAATCTTGATGAATCAAGAAACTTCAAAGTTATTGAAAGAGAAGACTTCATAGGAAGACTTATTGTGGGTAATACAAAAGGGTTTAACAGAGACAACTATCAATGAATGGAAGGAAGATGACGTTAGGACAAGGAAGCCAATCACCTACTCAAACCCTTACATTGAAGGCCAGCTTCAAATAACAAATATGACAAAAGGTGACACCGTGACTATCTTCTTCATAATGATCTCAGAGGATAGAGATCAACCAAGAGCCATTGGAGAAATCATATCAGCATCCTCAGGTATGCATTTGTATATATTATTTGTATCATTATCATGAGGGAAATTGTAGGAGGAAGGAACCTTTGCTGAATTCATGGATCCAGAGGGATCTCAGTGCATTCAGAGGAACAACACACTCAAATTAAATACTCCAGGTTTGATTGTTGTGATTTTCATTCCTCTAACCTATATTTCTATAAGTTTGTTACATTACAAGTAGGTGTTGTAGCCGTGACAGCATTCCTTAAATTGTTTTGATTCTAGAGATGTACTCATTATTCTCCTTTAGGAGATATTCTTGTGTTGGCTCTTTTTGTTTTCTTGTTCTAGATAGGTTAACAAGAAAAGGAAGATGTTTATCCTTCAAAGGGAGCCACTTGACTCAGAAGGAGTCAAAACTATTTGAGAAAGAGGAAGAATGGAACCATCATTAAGGAAACCAATGCAATAATGCATGATCAAAATCCTTCTATGATTCTATGGGCAGAAGCATGCATGACACATTATATGTTCAGAACAAGAGTCTTCACCAGAATTTGAAAAACACAACTTCTAAAGAAGCCTCCACCAGAGTGAAGCCTGAGATTGAACACTTCAGGATATTTGGGTGCCCAGTGTATTTTCATGTACCCAAAGAGAAGAAGTCCAAGCTAGATCCGTTAGAAAGAAAGGATACAATGAATCTTCAAAGAAATTCTAGATTGACATCCCTAGTCAGAGACAAATTGAGATAAGCAAAAATGTTGTCCTTGAAGAAGAGATAGTCTTTCAAAGACCCAGAGAATCTCAGATGGAGATTGACAGTGAGACAATACCTTCTNAAAGGTGACACCGTGACTATCTTCTTCATAATGATCTCAGAGGATAGAGATCAGCCAAGAGCCATTGGAGAAATCATATCAGCATCCTCAGGTATGCATTTGTATATATTATTTGTATCATTATCATGAGGGAAATTGTAGGAGGAAGGAACCTTTGCTGAATTCATGGATCCAGAGGGATCTCGGTGCATTCAGAGGAACAACACACTCAAATTAAATACTCTAGGTTTGATTGTTGTGATTGTCATTCCTCTAACCTATATTTCTATAAGTTTGTTACATTACAAGTAGGTGTTGTAGCCGTGACAACATTCCTTAAATTGTTTTGATTCTAGAGATGTACTCATTATTCTCCTTTAGGAGATATTCTTGTGTTGGCTCTTTTTGTTTTCTTGTTCTAGATAGGTTAACAAGAAAAGGAAGATGTTTATCCTTTAAAGGGAGCCACTTGACTCAGAAGGAGTCAAAACTATTTGAGAAAGAGGAAGAATGGAACCATCATTAAGGAAACCAATGCAATAATGCATGATCAAAATCCTTCTATGATTCTATGGGCAGAAGCATGCATGACACATTATATGTTCAGAACAAGAGTCTTCACCAGACTTTGAAAAACACAACTTCTAAAGAAGCCTCCACCAGAGTGAAGCCTGAGATTGAACACTTCAGGATATTTGGGTGCCCAGTGTATTTTCATGTACCCAAAGAGAAGAAGTCCAAGATAGATCCGTTAGAAAGAAAGGATACAATGAATCTTCAAAGAAATTCTAGATTGACATCCCTAGTCAGAGACAAATTGAGATAAGCAAAAATGTTGTCCTTGAAGAAGAGATAGTCTTTCAAAGACCCAGAGAATCTCAGATGGAGATTGACAGTGAGACAATACCTTCTCCCCCTTCAATAGTCCAGAGGGAGACAAAAATTATTCCAGTTGATCCACTTTCTTCAGTTGATATGTTTAGAGATATTGCAGTAGGGAATAAAAGGCCTACCTAGACTCAATATGCAAGACGCAGAGAAACATACAAGCCTCTCAAGTCACATCTCGAGAAAGAGAAAGAGATTTTCAAGCTATTGTTCAGTCATGAGCCACTTCATTGATGTTGAGCCTCCTTGTCTTAGAGAAGCAACAAGAGAACAAACATTTCAAGATGCCATAAGAGAAGAATACCAATATATCTTAAAGAATGATGTATAAGATATTATTCGGGGACTAGAATGGAAGTTTGTGGTAACTTCCAAGTGGATCTATAAGATCAAGCATGCAATTGATGGAAGTGTCGAGAAATACAAAATGAGATCTATAGCCATAGGTTTCTCATAAACAAAGGGAGTTGTCTACGATGAGACACTTGACCCAGTGAACCCGATACACTTCCATCCGTACTACCATCCATGAGTTGGAAATTATATCAGATAGATAGATTCTTGATGAGTTTGGATTTCAGCAAGAGTGTCGCTGATCCAAACCTATATCATTACAGTGTTGGTGACGAGAGCTTGATCCTGATGACTTATTCAGAAAGCGTTGTTGTTGGATACAAGTAATCCTTCACTTCTAAATTTGAGATGAAGAATATGAGTATGATGCACTACTTCTTGGGACAAGAAGAGGACTGATAAGATTTTCCTGAGCCAAGGAAAATATACAGTGGAAAAAAAAGAGTTCATTATGATAGAATGAAAAATCCACCATGATGGATTTAAAGAAGATTGATGATGATTCAGATGAGACTGATCCATAGCTGATTGGATCACTAATGTATCTGGTTAACACCAGACTTTATTCATGCCATGCAGTGAATGTGCCTAGTCATTTCACGAGTCAACCGAGACAGTCTCACTAGACAACAACAAAACATGTATTGAAATATATACRAGGCACAATTGGATATGGCCTGAGATATGCCTCCAATATGAACTTGAGTTTGCAGGATATGCCGATTCAGATTGAGAAGAAAGTATAGTGAAMTGGAAAAGCACATGCGACTRCTGTTCTATCGTGAAGTTTTCCATGGTTTCCTAATGCAGCAGGAAACAAAAATCTGTAGCCTTGAGTACTACAAAGGCAGAGTATATAGAATTGAGTGTGCGAAGCAATGTGGCTTCACAAGATTCTAACAGATTTACTTGACCATGAGATGGATCCTATGATGATAACCAAGAAMTGAGAGTAAAGCTCCTTGAGAACCCATTGTTTCCTGATGGATCRAAATACGATGAGATGAAATATCCTTATATCAGAGATATGATGCAGAGGAAATTGTACACATGCAGTACCTTCCTACACATGAGAAGATTGCAGATATCTTCACCAAATTAACTTCGTGAAGAATGAATCCCTAGTTGAGAGGGAGTGTTGATAACTCCAGCCAAGACAAAATTCAAAATACATCTATGTGAGACTTGGCATGATAAAGAATGCCTCCCTAGCTGAGAGGGAGTGTTGATGAATGCAACTATGTGAGACATTCTCCAGCTTACAAACATGTGAGATGTGGATCATTTCATCTATGTGAGTCTTTCTCTCATCTTACAAACTTGAGAGAAAGCCCCTATGAAGGGTACATGGTTCCTGCCTGAGATAGAGCTAGGAACGTAGAGATGACCACTTCCATTCAAAGAGTTGAGAAGAACTCCAGATGATTATCCAGTGGGAAAGGCGATCTGTTGAGTTAGACGTGCCTGTGGCTGAGCATAAGGTGAACGCGTGAAATCCCAATGTGTTGGGTGCATCGTCATGTGAACATCAATGAAGATGATGTATTATCCTCCTCTGAGCAACATGTTGACGAGAAGACTCCAGATGATTATCCTGTGTGAGGCAGTGGGAATGAAGATCTGTAGAGTGGACGTGCCTGCGGACAAGCACAGGTGAACGTGTGAAGATCTGGTTCTCTTGTGTAATGCAATGAACCAGAGATATGACATCCCTATGGATGTGGATGAGCACTAGTGGGTGTATCAAATCCTTTGCTATATATTGTTCAAGAGTCAGACATGTCTGTAACCCTAATTGTTATGTAAAGGGTACAGGTCGGCCACACCTTAATGTGATTAATAATAAATGTAAAAGATAATTAATCTGGTTAATATTAATTATAATAATAATAATAATAATAATAATAATAATAATAACAATAATAATTATAATTATAATGTGACTTAGAGAGGTCGAACCTGATGAGCCAATAGACACTTCAGTTGATAGGTTTAGGTTAGTATAAGTAAAAGTAAAATCTCCATTGTGGAAATACATCTTTCATGTGAGTTTGGAAATTTCAGCAAGTACATCGACTTGGGAAAAGGTGTGCACCTCTCTTGGGCGCTAGTCTTCTAGGGTTTGAGCACCCTCTTGTGTGCTAGGTCTTTCTTGGTTGTGAAGGCATTTCTCTTGAAGAATATAGCAAAGGATTTGGCTGGGTTTTCTTCTCTTGTTGAGAAGGGTTTCCCAGGATACTTTTTGTGTTCTTGTGCACACTGTTTCTTCTTGTGATCTTGGTTGCTGCAACATTATTGTATATGGTTAAGTTAAATGGTAAAATGGAATGAACTTCATGCTTAACCTAGCTTATTGAAAAATCAACAATAATGAGATGTGCTACAATGAGGATGAGGGATTGTATATATACCCATGCAGGGGTCCCTTTCATAAGAGACATGACCTTTCATATGTCATGTCTCTTCATAATTAATTATTAGTTATTAGTTATTTATATTTACATATTATATATATTTATGTTTGTTACATTGCCTTCCCCTTAGAAATGCTTTGTCCTCAAAGCATGTGTATGGAGAGGTTTACTTCTTCGTTCTGGCTTGCAATGTCTTCGCATGACTCTCTTGTTTTTGGTGTTGTTAATATTGATGATACCAGACAATATGAGTGATGAAGAGTTGAGCAGAACTGTCGAATTGTGAAAGAGACTACCCACCCTAGTTCGATCTTCTGCGATACTGGGTRTTTATAGGGTTCTTGTTTTGGATAATATTGATATTCTAACTAGTTAATATATCTACTCTTATGATTTGAATGTCGAGAGGGAGTTCTCATAAYATGATTTCCCCTTATCATACTTGTAGCATTTTCTTCTTTTGACTTTGATATATGATTTTCTTCATGYGGCGATGTTGCCTTGTTAATGGCTGAATTTTGATTAGTAAGTTTACCTGGATCTTCCATCGTTTGTACTCCAACATCTCTATATGTTTTTTCTTCAACTGGATTGGCATCTTCTTGAGCTTTCATGTCTAGATTTTCAAGTTTCTCTTCTTTCAATTTTTTTATTTGTTCTAGTAACTCCTGATTAAGGTTCTTCAAATGAGAATTTTCTTCTTCTTCCTCTGAGAGGTTCTTCTTCAATTCCTTTTCGAGATCCTCCTTTTCTTGTTCCAACTTCGAATCGCATTGTTTTTTTTCCTTGACTTCTTGATCTGTTTAAGTAGTTTTTGACTGTGGTCTTTTAAGCGAGAAATTTCTTCGTTTTTTTCCGCAATAACTTCATCAAATTCTTTTTGCATCCTTTGCATTGTTTTTTAATTTTCTTGACGTATTATTTATGAGATATTGTTAAAGTCTTATGATTTTACAAACTCTGGCTCCGAGGTAGCGTCTTTTAATGTTATCATCTTCTCCTTATAGGGGAATGTCATAAACTTTTTCTCCATGTTTAATATGAAGGTACCTAGACTTTTAAGCCATGGTAACCCGATGACGATGTCAACTTCTTCTTGACACATAGTTGTAACATAGAATTGAGATATATATTGATATTCATCAATCGTCACTTGTAACTCCTTAATTTGAAAAATATCATTCTTTTCACTTATATTATGCTTTGGAATTAATGATTGATTTGCCAAATCAATATTAATGTAATTTTCATTATAGTCTATGTTGATAAGAATGTTAACTTATCTTCCTTGAATACTCCCCTTTAATGTAGAAAAACCGTAACATGCGATTGGACAACCTTCATAAAAAAATCTTCCTCTTTCCTTAGTAAACTCCATTTGCTTCGTTGATAATTTGCGAGAAACGATACCTTTCTTTCTCCTTAAAGATTAAAAAAATATTCCTTAATGATCCCTTTATATATAAACAAAATAATATGTATTTTGAATATTCTTTTTTTTTTCTTTTACTTCTATGCTTCCTTGTAAATTTTTTTCTCGATAATTTTAAAAGTACTTCCACTAAATAATAAAATTTATATTCATCTTTTTTAACTTTTCCTTATACTTCCACGGTATAATTTCCTTCACTAATTTTGTAATACTCCTTTATCTTTTTAATTATAACTTGGAATATAATAAAATATTCTTTATCTTTTTAAAGGTAACCTGGAATATAATAATTTTTTTTTTTTTTTGGATTTTCCTTATACTTCCCACGTATAGTTTCCTTTAATAATTTTGTAATACTCTTTTATCTCTTTAAAAGTACCTTGGAATACTATAAAATATTCTTTATCTTTTTAAAAGTGCCTTGTAATATAATATAATATTCTTTCTTCTCTTTTATTTATTTTTATAATTCTATACTTTATTTTAAAAATATTATAATCTTTTTATTTTTATTTTCACTTTATGTAAATACTTTCCACTTATAACTTTCCTCTTTACCCTTTTTCCACTAAATCTTTGGTACCTTTTATTAATATACTTATTTATTGATACCCCTTCTCATAAATTACTTTGACAAGTATACAAATTCGACTTGTGTGACTCATGCCTTCTCAACTACTCAATTTTCATTTGGACTTTTAAAGTCTTTTAATATATTATTACGATTGTCTTTCCTAATCACAAAATTTGTCACGAGTGCATATGAGGGGTTGTGCTCGTTAGTAAAGGACCATGCAATGTATGATTAATTCAGATTTGAGAATGACAACTCTGTTTTTTTATATAGTGTCGACTGGTAATAGATGATGCGGAGGTGGCTGCTATGCGATATGTTCTTTTCTCCAGAAAAATGGTTATTAATCAATCATGTATGTTCCCTCACTGTTGGACAGTCCGATTACTAGTATTAATTTATGGTAACAACAACTTGAATATATGGATAAATTACCTGACAACTGATGTGGTTTTCGATATGAGTCGATTTGCAGCCTGTGGAAATCAGACATTTCCGCACCCTAGCTATGGTGCAACCCGTGTAAATTCTCCAAAATAGGGTTTTTACAGAGGAAAACAAAACTTCTTCTCTTAGGGAAAGTTCTTCTCCCTTCTATCTTCAGGAATTCAGGCCACTGACCCCTCGGAAGGCAACAGATAGGTTTACATCATTAACGATTATGAGGGTGATGAAAATAATGTGTAACAAAGAGCCCCCCAAAGTATGAAGTTAGAACAGAGTGATAGCTGATATACTTTGTCGAGTGTGTGTAGGGAACAAAGAACAGTCGGTTAGAAACCTGCAACAAATAAGGAAATACAGTACAATAATATATCATCACTGAGGTAGGCATTCCCATACTCATAGTACAAGTGTCTCAAAGCCTAATTGCCGACATGTAAAGATCCATGTCAAGTAATACAGGTCATGGCCACCAAACATACACCGTGGATCCATTCCATTATGACTCAAATCTGAACATAACCACCAAAATACACTGTGGATCTGTGTGTTAACGACTCAAATTTGAACATAGCCATGAGACATACAATATGGATCTATGCAACAATACAAACTGAATATACTCCGGCGCAACCTAAATCTGTGAAAAAAGATCCAGGGTCTTCATCTCCACCACTCTATAGTATGAATCTAACCATGTGAATACATGTGATGAAGTCGAACATGGTAGAAACCACTTGATTACCGGTTATTAGTGTATATCGTTAACAAGTGCGAGGGAAATCACCATTAATGTCAATGACTCCCAAGGTACACTAGTACAATCCAACGAATGTGAATTTGTGAGCTGAAGTCGAACACTCGACGAAATCTCCCGATTAGGGGTCAATAATGAAAACTCACTGTCGAAAGCGAGGAAACCTGCCATTGAGGCATGCAAGTTCCAAGGTACCAATTTTTCTAAGTCTGATTCCTGGATAATGAGTTGAAGTCGACAGGAAAAGAGTCGTCACAGGAGGGCCTTAATGTATCCCCCATCAATGACACGAAACAAGTAACAAGATTCAATGTAGATAAGAGTAATAAGTGATTCAGGGCTGACTCAGGGATGGTCGACACAATAGAAGGCTTAAGGACTGCAGAAAAGGACGACGCAATAGAAGGATTTTCGGGTTGAACATCTCTTTGAATATATTGATGACACGACAACTGTCTTGGAAACACTGACTCAACAACAGGGATCACAAACCAATTTGCAATCTTATAAAGGAGTATGATCAAGAGACAAGCGGATTTTCCAACCTAGACACAAAGCGAGTGAAAGGGTATCATGTTCAAAAATTGACTCTTCCATGGAATACAGGTTTAAACACATTTCTTTCCAAATTCCCCCCCACCATTTTTGGCGAGTACCTCTTTATTTTTACGCAAGCTTGAGGAGGACAACATATGCTTATAATGTAAGCTCATCCTTTGGACGAGTCCCTCAGAGTATGTTTAACGAACCCTAGGAAGGAGTGGTTCGGCCCCATATGAGCCTTTCGATGTTTGTTTAACGAGTCCAAAGAAAGAAAACTCAGGGGTTTTTCATGTTTAGAGAGTCTGAAAAACACTTAAAGAGAACTCTCTCAGTTCCTTTTTCGTAAAGTAGTCTGATGAGACCGAAAAAGAGATAAACTATCGCTCAATAGACGTTTTTTTCAAATACTTTAACGAGCGTGAAAAGAACAAGTCACTCAACAATCTTTTCATGTTTAGAGAGTCTTAAAAGAGCTTAAAGGGAACTCCAGTGGGTTCCTTTTTCGTATAACCTTTACGAGTCCAAAAAAATGATAAAAGTATACTTGGTTACATTCTCATTGATTTATGAGCGTGAGAAAGAACAAAGACTAAGCTCGGGATTGTTTTCATTTTTACGCAAGCTTTAAAACAAAACAAAACTATGCTTGGGATAGATTTTAATTTTTACACAAGCTTAAAAACTAAACAAAACTATGCTTGGGCCTGGTTTTATTTTTACACAAGCGTGAACTAGAGGAAACTATGCTTAGGTGGTTTCATTTTTACACAAGCTTGAATCATAGGAAACTATGCTTGGACCTCCCAACACATAACAAAGGTGTGGTTGGTACTTAGCCGCCATCTTAAGAAGCTAGCGACTCAATCTTCAGCATGAAGTCCAGAGGCTGAAAACATTTCCCCCCAAGATTCGTTTTATCCAACTACAAAGGTGGAGGAAAAGAAGCTTCAAATACTAGACGAAGGACTTGACTCAACAGAGAGAGGGAATAAATCTATTTCATTTTTTAACGAGGTTGACACAGGAACAAGAATTATGCTCGAGAATCTAGGTTCAATCCCCAAACCTCTGTTTTATTTTTTAACGAGATTGACACAGAAACAAGAACTATGCTCATAACCTCTATTTCATTTTTTAACGAGGTTTCCACAGAGACGCAAAAAACTATCTTCATAGCTGGTTTCATTTTTTAACGAGATTGAAATCATAAAATCATGCTTAAAGCTGGTTTCATTTTTTAACGAGCTTGAAATCAGAGAACCATGCTCAAAGCTGGTTTCATTTTTTAATGAGCTTGAAATCAGAGAACCATTCTCAAAGCTGGTTTCATTTTTTAACGAGCTTGAAATCAGAGAACCATGCTCAAAGCTTATTTCTTGATCATGGCTTCCAAGAGGACAACACTCTGGAAGGACACCATATCAAGGGACAAAACTTGGTCATGGATTCCAAGAGATCTTCACTTGACGGAAGAAACACACTTTGGAAGGAACACATGTCGAGAGCCGCGATAGGGGTAAGGAGATCAAACTCTAAATACCCTA
Organism: Picea mariana; assembly: GCA_032191745.1. Classification (NCBI taxonomy): domain Eukaryota; kingdom Viridiplantae; phylum Streptophyta; class Pinopsida; order Pinales; family Pinaceae; genus Picea; species Picea mariana. The sequence continues at coordinate 24,126 of JASDQU010882086.1, forward strand.
TCAAAGAGATAACCATGTCAACTACTGGATCTAGGTCATCAAAAGTTGAAGTCATGGGAGACAACGCCACATAATTAACATGTGGTGGGGGTGATACCGTCTGCATATAAGAACCATTTAGGGAGGTAATCCAGTCAGGACTGATGAATGAAAGTTGATCAATAGTCACCATTCTTCCATCGTGAGGGAAAGATATCACACGAAAAAGGGTGTACACAATAGCTTTCATGGCATAGACATAATCCTGCCCAATGAGTAAAGATAAATCCAAGGGGTCTTGGACTACCATGACATCAATAAAGACAGTTTTCCCTCCCAAAGTTATAGGAAACTGAGGAAGGGTCCCTAAAGGTTGACTGGTTATTTTGTTAAAAGCTAACAAATTCTGCGTAACCGGAGCAAGTTGAGGACAACCCAAAGCTTTTCAAGCAAAAGATGACAAAATTCTAACATATGCACCTTCATCTATCAACGTTTGAGGAACGTCCCGACCACAAACTTGCATTGTAATCTGGAAAGGAATGTGAGAGGGAAGACAAGGTCCAGTTAGCACACCCTAATCAAAACGGATGGCCTCATTACTTGGAGGGGGTTCCACGGGAGAATAAGGAATACCCCTCGGCATGGTAGAGTCTGTATCAACGAGAAAAACGTGGGTAGTATCGGGTTTACTCTCAAGCGGGAGAGTAGGATCGATCGATGATGAGATCAGATCGACCACTTGGGTTGCATTCTCCAAGGGGAGAATGGGGTCGACGCTTGGAAAAAGATCGACCACTTGGGTTTCACTCTCTAACAGGAGAGTGGGATCGACTGAGGATGGGATCAAATCCACCACTTGGTCAACTGGTTCAACTAAGGACATGACCATATTGACCAATTGATCAATCGAACTGACCGACGGGGGAACCAGATTGATTATTCCATCAACTACAGGTGGGTTGAGAGAAAGCTTGCGATAAGCAGCTGGAAGTTGAGGCGGTGAAACGATCATGTCTTCCAACAATTTCGAGGCTTCATCCATATGAGGGCAAAGGTGAGTTAGATGATGCCCTTTGCATAACATACACAGGAACTTGGCTCTACTTTTATTCTTCCCAATGGTATCTTGACTAGTTGATGGGAGGTCATCAACATGTTTTTCAAAGGCTGATGACATGGGTTGGCGAGGTTGTGTAGACCATGCTTCTATAACTTTGGATAGACTAGGGAAATCCTTAAGAATATGGCTACCCTTGCAAACCCTGCAAGGGTACTTGGGTGATCTTGACATCATCAACACTCTCAGCACGATTAACAGTAACTGGTTGTTTTCCAACATGTCTGGCAGTGGTTGGAAGTTTGGATCCTTTCTTATTTTTCTTCTTCTTCTTCTTCCTTTTCTTCTTCTTCTTATTCCCCGAGTTACTATATTGAGAGCTTTCACTCGACGAAGAAGATGAAATGGAAGAAGACCTTGCAAGTGAAGAAGGCGAAGAAGATCTTACTGGTGAAGACGGTGAATGATCATCATGAGGTTGATTTTCTTGGGGGGAAGTGCTTACGATCGAAGCACTAACTGCATTTGGGATTACCTGAGTGGAAAACAACCATACTGGTAATCCAATTGTGAGACACGGAAGGCTAAAAGTAGCGATATGAGGAGGACCAATGTTTTCATAAGAAGGAAAAACAAAAGGTTCCCCTAGAGAAGGGGTTCCTTCATTGGTCATTTCAGGAACTGACGCCATTAAAACAAAGATCCAACCTAGAGTCATCTAGGGAAAACAAACAACACACGCTAAAAATCTAGTAAGCAAGCAAACAAACAAAACCTTCTCACAATGAGCTCACTAGTTGGTGATGAAATCCAACGTCGTGGGAACAAAGTAAGAAGGGGCTGAGATAGAGCGGGTGGAAAAGTTACGTTAACGACCTGCTTAACGGACTTACACCCTGGTGCAAGCTCCCACACATAAACATGGGTATACCTTCCAAGGAACCCAAGTGAGTTTGGCCAACGTCAATTCCAGGTACCGTGAAGACTTGCCCCTCCACAGTCACCTTGTGTAAAGACCCTAAAGAGATAGGCCACTAAGGTTACCAATCACTACAGTGATGCCTGAGGAAACAGTCGACAGTCCAATCCATGCACAATGGCAGGGTATCTAGCCCGAAATCAACTTGAAAGGATTCCACTCATCATTGTGGGTATACCTCTCAAGCGACCCCCATAATACGCGCAACCTCTACACCAAGACCAACAAAGAAGGGTGAGAAACTCTGTCAGTCTCAATGCGACCTCGTGATTGGCCCTTGTGTTAGAAGGGCTTCCCAGGACAAAATGTAATAAGTGGATTTAATCACTCCCTAACTCAAGATTCTATGTTTGTTTGCAACTTTGGAAAGTTATCTTTCACACCTATTCCAAAGCCCTACAACTAATCTAATGTAGGTTTGCTACCAGAAAGTATAAAAATGTCTAATCAATTTGTATAAGCGCTTTATTTTTAAGGTTGTTGTTACTCAAAAGGAAAATGGTGTGGACAATATGACGTTTTGACCGACTCGAAAGTTATGCAAAGAGATGAAGATGCAATCTTTTCATTTCGATGAAAGCTATGCTACGAGAAGGAGAAAACATTTATCATTCCCAGATGCAAAATGTCCCAAAATTTACTAAACTCACCAATATCAGGATTTTCAAGAAATGAGACAAATAGACTGTACACCAATACACGATTCACGGTCCCCCCCGGCCATGAGGGGGGGGATTTTAACGAATTTAAGACCAAAAATCATGCAATTTCACTACTTCAAATGCAAATATGCCCCCAATATAATGCAAAGAAAGAAATAAGATTTTTGTTTCAAAGATAGCTAAAAGCAATAGCAAATCACTTCAAAACAAAAAACAACCCAAACAAAGTTTCTCTTTTACCGCGAGTTATTCAGAAAAAAGAAGTGTTCTTTTCACTAAACAATTCTAAAGAAAAACAAGGCTTTGTAACTGAAAGACACTCAAAGGAAGAGATCAAATATTTCAAAAGAAAACAAAGCAAAGATGGCTAAAAG
>JASDQU010882087.1:36834-51490 GCA_032191745.1 Picea mariana
CTAACTTGGGCTCATAAAATCCACAAGTAAGTGATTACCGTTCCAAAAAAAATTATGTCTACAAGATTTCTATCTGCACTCGTGTTGGATGATGTGGAATACGTTAAGGTCCACCTTCCAACAAATCTCACTCCATCGACATCAGTACCTTATCTGGAGCAGAGATTAGAGACCATTTAGCACCCTGGACTCTGCATGCCTCAATGGTAGATGTCCTTGCTGACAACCCTGGGAATACACCAATGTCTCTTGGTTGATAGATCCTGCAGGTGACTCGTCACCAACACCTCTATTCGTACCTGTTAGAATGTGATGTAGGTACCTTGAGGCCCATTGACATCACTGGTGGGTCATCTCGCATCGGTTAACAACATTCATTAATGGCTGGTAATCCGATGATTTCTGTTTGTGTTCGACTCCAGAACATCTATTCACACAAATCAGACTTGTACCATGGGTGAAGCTTTGAAGCTGTTGAAGACATGATTTCAGCTGATCTTTTTCAGGACAGAACAAAAGCCAGGTTCAGGGATCATCATCAGACAATTTGCTGATTATACACAGGAAGTTTTTCTCAGAACGATATTATTTGTTCAAATTTTTCTACAAATTCCTGATTGTTTCATCAGTACCAGTCAGTACCARCACAGAGTTCATCAGTTACAGTGGTCATTAGAGATACCAAAGAAATCACAATTTTCRCGCCCTTCAGATCCAGACTTGACTTCAAAAAAAAAAAATTCCACAGCAAGACTTGCATAACAATGAGGATAGGTAATTTAACTCAGGTATGATTAGTTCATATTGATTTACTGCATTAATTTACATATTAATAGTTTGAACTAAAGATACCTTGTTTACTCCATAGTGTTTAATCATAACCATGCCCTGTACCTAACGAACCAACCCACCTCAACATTTCATAACATGAAAATGAACAATATTACTGGAACTGAGTTGGACATGACTCGTATATGATAAATCTGCACCCTTGTACGACTCTCATCATTTTCCGACACCCTATCTATCTCCACGACAATTCAAATATTCTCATATGATTTTCCTCCCGACTATTCCCTTCATCACATTCTCTTCCTTCGTCGCCCTCATCCAACTTTCGCTGCTCACCTATAGACTTCCCCTGTGATATTAAGTGGAACCATGGTAGAAAATCGCCATGAACTAGAGACATACGCAGACTTGGAGGCCCTTCTGGAGTATGAGGCAACCAGAGATATTTTTAAGCAAGTAGGGTGGGAGCCGTTTCTGAAGAAGTTCGATGGATATAACGATGCAATCACGCTCCAGTTTGCTCTGCATTTTGAGGGTGGGGTCACCAAAGTGGGTGAGCTTGAGTTTGAAGTCATGGAGAAGTTCATTACAGAGGCAATTCAATTGCCCACCACAGGTCAGAGATGGATAAAGGGACAGCCGGTTGATAAAAAGCTCTGTACGCAGCTTTTGAAACCTCAGTACCGGGAAACACAGTGGTCCAAGGGAACATCGCGGTCATGGTTGGAACCACAGTGGGCTCAATTGTTATCCATCCTCCAGCGTTACCTCATGTGTGAGGGTTGATATACCATCATATTTCCCTGCCATGCCCGACTCATGTTACACTTCACAGGTACTCTGCTGAACATACCCTTCTTTTTGTTGAAAAGTTTAAAAAGGATAGCCAAACAGGTCCAAAAGGCTAAAGATTTCTCAGGAAGACTATTTCATTTTGGTCTAGTTAAAATATTGATTAAGTCTACACTATCCAAGAAGCAAGAAACTTGGGATCTATTCACCGTAAAAACCCTCGCCTCTGCCCAGTCTAAAGATAGGAGTGTGAAGCCTGTTCCCCCACACAAAAGGTTGAACTCTAGGAAAAAGAGGGTTAAAGCCCCGACCAAAGACTATGATGAGGACCCTAATTCAGAACCTCCAATTGATGATGAAGTAGAAACCAATAATGAAACTGTGAAGGACACCACACCTACAGAGGAAAACATGGAAATCTCGAGTTCTTCCCTAGCTGCTGAGAACATAATTGACGTAGAGGAACTGGCAGAGTTGGATAACAAGCCTAGGAGGAATCCAAAAAGAAAATGTAAAAGCATCTTGTTAGGTATGGACAACTCTGTGCCCATTTACCCACCACAGGAGAGATTGGAAAGTGTGGATGATCAAGAGGAGGCTCCAGAGCCCTATGAGATGACTTGGACTCTATCTCAATTAATTCGAAAAGCCCATAAAGGAGATCGGCAGGCTACTGCCAAAATAAGTAAGAAGAATGAGACAATTCAAGTACCAATAGGTACCCCTGCTCGGATACAAAAAGAACTCACTCTTGAGCCTAATCCAGTTGACACCTCCGAATTCAGTCCAGATCATAATTTTGATCCAGTTGACACCTCCAAATTCAGTCCAGATCATAATTTTGATCCAGTTGACACTTATGAACGCAGTCCAGATGAGTTCACTCCTGAACTCAGTCCAAATCATAATTCCGATAGAGTTCACACCCCTGCTCCAAGTCCAGACGAGTATACTCATGCGTCTAGTCCTCAAGTACAGCCAGGACAAGATCAAACATTTGAAACCTACTATGAGATTTCCTCCAGTCGATCCTTGAAACCAATGGTGGAAAAAGTAGAAAGCAAGAATAACCAATTGAAAGAGAAGTTACATGAGTACACTGTATTGGATAGACATATTAAAACTGAGAATGAACTCATGAAACTCAGGGTAACTCACCTCTTGTCCAAGATTGAAAGGTTAAAACAGAGGAATAAAGGTATTTTCAAAAGGAACAGGCAACTACAGAGGATGGCCAGAAATCATATTATAATCAACCGAGTCCTCAAGAAAGAAATCCGAAATCTGAAGAAACAGGAGAGGCTACAAACGCTGGTTGCAGCTGCTGCAACCCTCTGATTTCTACCAGTCTTTGACTTTTTGTTGCCTGAGGACAGGCAAAGACTTCAGTTTGGGGGAATGTTGGTCTCCAGTTTTGATCATGTTTTTGCCTATGTTATATTACAAAGACCTCCATTTCTATACCCAGTACCACCCGTTTTGGCCTTGTTTTGACATAATTGACATCTCCCTACCACTCAATGGGGCTTCTTAAGGTATCTTTATGTTTCAAGTTATTTTTATGAATTTTGATGCTTTAAATTAGCAATGGAACTAACATGGCTTGGGTTAGGTACCACTTCTATTTTTGGAACAGGATTTGCCAGTACCAAGTACCAGCTCGCACCCTGTGGAGACACCAACAAAGCTGCTACAGATTCACGCGTTATGGCCAGAGGGGGAGACAACGAGATTTACATGACAGATGGAGTCATTGCTCATATGATGATTGAAGGCACAATGATAGAACTGAGTTGTTAATATTTTATGATTCACACTTCGTGACACTATGTGTCACGAAGATGTGAAGACCGTTTTAAACTCAATTTCAAGCTATTTTCGGACCTGGGATCCGTTGGAATAAATGTATTTTTGCTTTAGACTGTTATGGAGTAGGATCTATATATAACCAGACCACTCCTAAGAGACGGTTGGATTATGTTATGTTATATCGTGAATACAGATTTCTGAATACAAACTGTTGTTGCGCTATGTTATTTCACTGTCATATGATTTGAGCTATTTTCTTGAATTAAAAGGAGTATGAAGTATACACAGTGGTTGCATAGAATGATATAGTTAGTTCTGGTTCTTTCCTTCGGCATTTGTACCTTTTGGTTGGGCCCGCCAAACATGTGCAAGTCACTACTGTTCTTGCATTAAATTTAGATTATTTCAGTATTGTAGTAATTGCATGCACGTTAGTTTATTGAGTCTTGGAATTAACTGTTCAGAATACTGATTGATTATTCTTCAACTGTATCGTTCCCAGCTTGTTAAATATCTGCTACGTCGATGAGTATTGAAGCATGGTTGATTCCTGTAGAGTTTAGAGCATGAGCTAGGTCTGTTTCGATTCCAGTTTTCAATCTGACCATAACTTAGAGTTGAATGTACCTTGCCTTGTTAGATAGTGAGGCCACTCTGTTTTGTTAGATAGTTAGGTTGCAATTAACTTAGAGGAAGCTTCCGGTACCAGTAGGGTAAGTAGAGTAATTCTTTATTTTTCCTGTAGACAGAGTTAGATTTGTTTTCAATAAAATAATCTTAGGAAATAATCTTTCTGTGATGGATAGAAATAGTGTTGATAGATGATTAAAGATAGTGGTAGACAATTTTGTGAAATTACAGTAGAGCAGAAATAGCAGTACCAGCGCTTAAGCATAGAACTGATTCTCTTTTGATGAGTTAAACGGGAAATGATAAGTTTCAAGATAGTCATTAAGATTCAGTTTCTCAGAGTGAGTTTGTGTTTTCTTTTAAGAATAGCCTTTAGATAGGAATTAGCTTACCTGCACATACAGTGTAGCAGCTCTAAGTTTACTTACCCTGGTTTGACAATTTAGTGTTTCAGGTCATTTAAATCTTCAATTTAGCAGCCTGACAGGTACAGTGTCATACCTTGATGAAAATGCGGTTCTCGGCACAAGTGGAAGGCTATGAAATTTGATACGCAGGTCGAAGTTTCCCAAAGGACCATGTGCGAAGTTGTGAGGAAGCCTGGAGCAACGTCCTTCAAGAACAATGGGTACACAAATTCATCAATACACTGGACACAACACCTATCAACTGGTACCTTCAAGCAGAGTTGTACCTCATCACTACAAATTGGAAAGGTATGACTCAGAATTTTGTAACTACCTTCTTATTTTAAGTTCAATATCCTTCAGTAGATAAATAATTACATATTGTGAGACATAAAGTATTTGAGGAGGCATCTAGCCTTCCTTTGGAACAAGAAGAGGATGAATGGACTTCACCTCTCTAGAAACCACAAGGCTCTTACAACATCAATGTTGATGAAGAAGATGATCCGAGGAAGGTGAACATCACAGAAACAGAAGGACAGAGAGATGTAGAAGGACCAAGATTTCAGTTACCATTTATTGGACAGTCAATCAAGATTAAGAAGGTCAATATTGGAATAGAACAGACCTCGAAGCTTGCTAGTGTCAGAGATTATTGGGATGTTGCTACCATTGACAAAATTATAGAGTTACTACATGAATATCAGGCTTGTTTCCAACCAAGTTCACTAATATGAAGGGCATTAAAGGGCCTATGGGTGAGATGAGGATTCCTTTAAATCCATATGCTATACCAGTCAAATAGAGACCGTACAAACTGAACCCTAAATATAAGGAAAAAGTGAAAATTGAGCTCGACAGAATGTTGGAAGAAGGGATTATAGAACCTATCGAAGAGTCAAAGTGGATTAGCCCTATGGTGGTACAAGATAAGAAGATAGGAGAGAACAGGATATGCATAGATCTCAGGAAGCTGAATGATGCTTTTTTTCATGACCCCTTCCCTACACCATTCACTAACGAAGTGTTAGATAATGTGGGAGGCCAGGAAGTATATTCTTTTACAGATAGATTTTCAGGATACCATCAAATTCAGATTGCCAAGGAAGATCGCCATAATACCACATTTGCAACAGAATGGGGATCCTACCAATATACAGTGATTCCATTTGGATTAAATAATCCCCCAGCCATATTTTCTAGGGTGGTGGTTGAAGCATTCAAGGAATTTCTGCATAAATTTATAGAAGAATATTTTGATGATTGGACTATTTTTAGTTTATTGAAGAATCATATTGAATGTCTAAGGCTAATGTTAGATAAATGTAGGCAGTGTCAAATTTCCTTGAACTTGAAGAAATGTATTTTATTTTCACCATTTGGAATACTGTTAGGTCATATCATATGTAAGAAAGGATTGTTGGTAGATCCATCCAAAATTGCCATTATAGTTGTTCTACCCCCTCCTACTTTAGTCAAACAGTTGCACATTGCGCTGGGACACATAGGATATTACAGGAAGTTAATTAAAGGATATGCTCAGATCATAGCACCTATGGAGAAATTGTTGAAGAAAGATTGTCAATTTAGTTGGATAGAAGAATGCCAACGAAGGTTTGACACACTAAAACAAAACATGGTTACTGCGTCTATTCTAGTTTTCCCAGATTGGACCAAGGAATTTCATGTGATGTGTCTTCCATTGTTGTAGGAGTTGTGTTATCACAAACTGGTGAAGGAGATATTGACCACCCTTTAGCCTTTGCTAGCAGGAAGCTATCAACTACCGAGATTAATTACACCACCAATGAGCGAGAAGGGTTATCCATGGTATATGCATTGTAGAAATTTCGCTACTACTTGTTGGGAGGACACTTTAAAATGTTTATTGATCACTCCATGTTGAAATAACTAGTCAACAAGCCAGTGTTGGGGGGAAGTATATGCAGATGGCTTCTATTATTTCAGGAATATGATTTTCGGATCATAGTAAATCCAGGAAGAATGAACAAAGGTCATGACCACTTGTCAAGATTGGAACATGGTGAAGAGCCAACAAATTTGGAGGATGCACTATCAGATGCTCAGTTACTAGCCATTAAAAAGATTGATGACCACTTCACAGAGATAGTCCAGTTCCTGACAACAGGAATGGCATCTACTGAATATACAATTCCTCGGAAGAAACAACTAGTAGTGTGCGCTGCAGACTTCTCACTTATAGCTGGACATATATACAATATGGGACCTGGTGAGATATTAAGAAGATGTGTTATGGAGGAAGAACTACCACTGATCCTCATATAATCTCATGAAGGCATTGCATGAGGACATTACACAGGGAAAGAAACTGCGCAGAAGGTTCTTAGAGCTGGCCTTTTGTGGCCTACCTTACACAGAGATGTTAAAGATTATTCTAGAGCCTGCGACGTATGCCAAAGAGTTGGGAAACCATCCAGAAGAGATGAAATGCCATTATCCCCGTGCCATTATCCCCACAACTGACCCTACAATCATTCGAGAAATGGGCCATTGACTTCGTTGGACCTATAAACCCACCAAGAAAGCACACAGGAGAAAGGTACATCATCACTGCAACATAATACTTGACCAGATGGGTTGAAGAAAGATAAGTTAAGGATTGTAGTGCAACTACAACTATGTGCTTCATATTTGATGACATCATAACCAGATTTGGATGCCCCAAGATCCTTATGAGTGATCAAGGAACACATTTCATAAATAAGACTGTTGAAGCCTTGACTAAGGAATTTGCAGTCTGCCATCAGAAGAGAACACCTTACCATCCACAAGCAAATGGGACAGTGAAAGAATTCAACAAGATCTTGGAGACAACACTAACCAAGATTTGCAGTGTGAACAGGGATGACTGGGATCTAAGAGTATCAACAGTATTATGGGCCTATAGAACCACTTGCAAKAAATTGACAATGCAAACACCTTTTAAGTTGGTATATGGTCTTGAAGCTATTGTTCCAATGGAATATTTGGTACCAAGCCTAAGAATTGTTTYCTTTATAGATATGGATGACACTAGCATTGTTCAAGAGAGGCTTGCACATTTGATCGAATTGGAAGAAGACAGATTTGTTGCAAGATTCCATCAACAAGTACAAAAGGAAAGAGAGAAGGCCTACCATGACAGGCACATCAAGAAGAAGGCATTTAAACAAGGTGATCTGGTACTAGTATATGACAGTAAGTTCATGAAACATCCTAGGAAGTTCAGAACGCATTGGCTCAGACCATATGAGGTCTCTCATGTTACAGAAGGAGCTGTGCAGTTGAATACTTTAAAGGGAGAGTGGAAGGAAGGATTAGTGAATGGGAATCGATTGAAGTTGTATTATGACAACCAGCTGCCTCGCAACTCTCAATAGAAGCATGAAGGAAAAGGGTATAGGTACCAGGTGAAGTTGAAACTAGGTACGAGACACAGAAAATATAGTATGCAAAAGGAGGAAAAGGAGGCATAGAGAAGAAAGTAGAGGCTGCACTGTGCAGTCAGAAATCGAAGTAAAACAAGAAGTTGAGATCTAAAGTGCCTCAGGAAGAAAAAGGAGAATGTGAACTGTCTTGAAGACACAGTGATTATTATTGGGTCGAAGTGAGAAAAAKAGAAGAAAAGATGGAGCAAAGCCCAAGAAATCAAGTTGTTGGATGAGGAGATCGAGGATGATAGATTAGAAAGGAATAAGGATCGTGGAAAACTTAGAAAGTGGAAAAATMCATTGTTATATGCTTTGGAGCATCGTGTGAGAAGGAAGGAAAGACAGRCTGGTGAAGCCTTGAAAATATGGGTCAAGTTGACCTAGGGTTTTAGACACCTTTTGGTATCTAGGGTTTTGGAAACCTAGGTATAGACCTAAGGATGTCGGTAAGTGATTTTAATGTATAAATAAGAACCTATATGAGGGAAGAGGGTTGGTTCAGATTCGAGTTACTCGATCTAGTTGTTGTTTTGTTTTGAGATATTATTGTTGTGTGAGAGAGAAGTGCTAAGTGTGAGAGCCTTCTGGTATTGTAAGATCTTCAGCTGGGTGCGCAGGGAGGGGAGAGAAAGAGAGGAGAAGAAAGAGGATCTATTAGCTAAGAGTGCAGACAAGAACTGTATGCTTCATCTTCATATATTATAAAGAACAGTTCTATGGACGTAGCCCTAGAGAGAGGGTGACCCACATATATTTTGCATTGTGTGTGATTGGTATTCTATCTATGTCATCGATATATTATGATTGCATTACTGTTTAGATCTGATAAGTAGATGTGCATAGTAGATCCTAGCTAATAAGTGATATATGAATGATGTGTTGTTCTTATATTAGATCCACTTGATATTCCCCTTGGTTGTAGACATTTCTATCCTACAACCCCCTTATAACTACTTCAGGTGAGACTGCATCTGCTTCGCAGCTGTTGTCAAACGGGCCAGTAGTTAGGGCTTGTTGGTGTGCTCTTGGAGATGAACCCTAGGTCTGCCCCTATGCCAACAATGAGGTATGTTTCTGTGATTTCCCGCATGTTTTGTAGGAGTGGGTATTGAGGTTGAAATATAACCACCCTGCAAATTGAATTAGACAACTTGAGTGGAATCCTATGGAGATCATGTAGTTACAAAAAATTCACGTGCACAGTAGATTTCTGGTTAGACAATATTGTTGCAAGGTTTATCACACAATTTTTAGTAGATACCATGAAGTCTTACAACAAAATAGAGTAGGAGTTTCTAAAAGGACCTAGAGGTAGGTATATCAGACCATTGTATAATTCAATCAATATTTTATTGTATAAAAATGGTATCATGACCATGGAATCAGACAACTAAACTTCCCTGTGTGCATGGGGGAAGGGGGGAAGAACTGACAAGAGATGGATAATTGAAAGAAGGAGGAGGCCATGGAACCAATCATGATGGAGGATGATCAGATAAAGAATATCATGGAAACAACTGGAAAGACACATAGTCGAGTACCCTACCAATATAAGATGAATAATAAGAAGACAACCTTAGTTGATAGAGAGGGCTTGGAAAGTGATGAGGAAGAGGTAGAGGATCTTCGAGATGTGGAGAATATTGAGGAAATATTGCACACAACATACAAAAGGAAGACATGCGGTCCAAGGGTAGGAAGATAAGAGATAAATCCCATCTGTGTTAGTGTTAGTGTGGAACCCATAACCCCATGTGAGACTAATACACCAAAAATAACAACATTTGATAGGCAACCACATTTTAGTGGAAAAAAGACAGCATGAAGTACATCCAAACAAGGAGCAACAACTGGAGGAGCCTAGGAAGTAGTAGTCAAATATCTACACTGCACAAAGGTAGTAGTTCATCACAGTTCAATATCACAGGACATGATCCCACCATTAGGTTACCACAATTTCAGGGAGCAGCATCTGAGGACCCTGAAAATCATTTATTCATCTGCGAGAATATCTGGGAAGCAAATAAGATCACAGATGAGGATACAAAACTTGTGTAGTTAGATATCATGCTAAGAGACTGCACATTGGATTGGTACACAAGCCTAGTTGTAAACAGCCCACCAGGAACAACAAGGACGATTGGAGATGTCAAGAAGCTACTAATCAATGAATTTCAGAATCCTAGTTCAGAAGATCAGTACATGAATGAATGAGATGTTTGAAATCATGCATAAACCAGGTGATTTCGTTTGGGAGATTGATCAAAGATTCAAATGGTTGAAGGGTAAGTTGAAGTATGTCATGAATGACATGCAACATAGACATCTCTTTGTGAATTCACTGTTACCACATTTTAAATACCCATTGAGACAACATAAGTTACAAACTCATGCAGAGGCTCTGTAGGAAGCCTTAAAACTGGAAGAGAACTAGTATCAAAAGACATATGCAACAATAGAGGAGCTGACAAAGGATCTGCAAAACCTTACATTTCAACTAAATCAGAATAAAGGAAAAGAGAAAATAGAAGTTGTTTGGTGTACCACATGCAGGACATAAGGACACCATAAGAATGAATTCCCAACTTTCACAAAGTACATGGAAATAGGAGTACCAAACCATTTTCCAATAGGAGGACCATGGTATGAGATATGTAAGACACATGGGAATGATCAATATCATTTTCCAATGATGCAGAAGTACCAAAAAATACCCAAGAGTTCATATTGCAACTTTTGCAAGTCAGTGGGTCATGAAGATAAAGATTGTAGGACAATGGACCTGATGAGGGAAATAACTTCATATACTTATAGGGTGCAAGCAGAGATGATGACAGGGCAAGTTGAACCTTAGTTCAACCAGGTACCACCTCCATAAACACCGTGCAACAGTAGTATAACACTGCGTAAACACCATACAACAAGGCACAACCAAATTATAACATTACACAGTATAATCATGTACCTCACTACAATGCACCACAAGGATATTGAGTTGGATATAGAGGTGAAGGACAAGATAGAGGAGGATTTGGATGAGGTAGAGGTCAAGTAGTGTGCCACAACTTCCAACAACTAGGACATTATTCAAGGGAATTTCCACTTCCACCAACAAAATGCATGTATTTTTGCACAACAAACCATGACACAGAAGATTGTCCCACATTATTGGGGAAGATCTAGGATAAGAGGAACCGGAACAACCAAAATTTTCAGTGGATTTCTATAGAAGCTAGAGAGGATGGCAGAAACATCAACATAGTCATGCACGGAGGAGCTAAGACAAGAGTTGATGAAGTAAGACAATATCCAACACAACACCAATGGGTGAAGAAGAATACATAACCACCAAAGAAGTTTTATGAGTGAAAAGAAAAGGAAACATTCAAGGAGGCCATACATGAGTTTCTCAAGTAGAACAATGCATCTACATCATCTTCATAGCAGCATCAGAACTCACCTATGTACGAGATGCCTTCATCAATGGACCACACTAATGAAGCACACCTAGTAGGGAAATTAAGTACCATAAATACTTTTTTGCAATCCCGTTTTAAACTACTGAATCCTCCATCATCTGTTAAATTTTTTCAAAATGTTTTAGAAAGATGTAACAAACAGGTAGAGGGGAAGTTAGATCATAAAACAATCAATAAATTCCATACAAGAAGGAGGACAAACAAAGAATTCATACTGAATGCCATCATTGAAGATTTCAATATGGGAGACATTATATTGGACTTAGGCTATGAGGTAAACGTGTTGCCTAAGAAGACATGGTAGTGTATGGGAGAGCCCACACTAGGATATTCACATGTTCAATTGAAATTAGCAAACCAACATAAAGTTCTACCAATTGGAAGGATAAAAGGTGTGACAATAGATCTAGATGGAGTGCGCACTAAGGAAGATTTTGAAGCAATAGAGATAGTAGATGGAACAACACCATATCCAACATTGCTTGTATTGGATTGGGAATTTAATAACTAGGACATAATTGATTTGAAGACAAGGAAAATGGAATTTGAATTCGAAGAATAAAGATTCATTGTGCCACTAGATCCATCAGAAGGAGAAAGGTTTATATAACCCACTTGTCTAGATCTAGAGGAAATAATTCAGTTGTACAAAACCACCACGCGCGAAGCAGATTATATTAACCCAAACACAATTGGGGTACTTAGCTGGAGAAGCATTACATCATTTTCTTTTGACTCAGATACAGGAATAGAGAATGGGCAATAGATATTACATGAAGTGTCCACAAGAAGGTGCACAAGAATAGACTTCATAATAAGATGGGTTGGTACAGAGATAAGGGAACCTCCCAGTTTTCATGGGGTAAATGATATGGAATCATTTTTTACCAAAAATGAAGAAGAATTATTAGAGAATCAAAGACTCTTAGCCCTAGATATTTCACTTAATGCTAAACCTGCAAGATGGTGGGGTGCGCATAAAGAAACAATTCAGGACCGGTACCAATGTAAGCGACTACTGTGCATTAGATTTGTCTTAGAGAAAGGGAGCAACAAGATGCAGAGATATGATGGACAAGGGAACACAACATAACATTTGGAGAAATTCAGAACACATTGGAGGATGACACCACTAGAAGAATGGCCTCATCATTTCATCCACACATTGGAATGAATCCCATAAAAATGGTATGTAGACCAAGAGATGCGTAGAGGCACTACAAAATGGAAAACATTAGATAAAAACTTTGTAGTAAGCTTCTTGTTTGAAGACGAGAACCTGAACATTGATTCAACATTGAAGCACATAAAGGTGTCATATTTATTGACAAATAAGAGGTTAAACTCATGAAAAAATATCAACATCAGAACAGGAAGAAAGTCAAAGAACTATTGTCATGATACCATGTGGAAGAAGAAGCACCAGATGAAGATGACTTGCGCAATATTCATATTACAAAAATAGAAGGAGAAAATAAAATTATTTGGTGCACAAATCAAAGTGAAGAAAGTCAATATTGGAACATCTGAAAATCTAAAATGGCAAGTATTGGAGACTATTGCGATGAACAAATAGTAGAAAGAATAACATATTTACTGCACAAGTACATTTACCTGTTCACAACAACCTTCACAAGGATGAAAGGCATAGCAGGAAAGCTAGGAGAGATGAAAATACCTCTCAAACCTAAGGCAAGACCTGTCAGGAAGAGACCTTATAGACTGAATCCAGTATATAAGTAGAAAGTGAAGGATGAAATTGACATAATGATGGAAGTTGGTATCATACAACCAATAGAGGAATATGAATGGATAAGTCTTATGGTAGTGAAAGAGAAGAAACAAGGGGGGATCAAGATCTATGTAGATGTGATAAAATTGAATTATGCTTGCTTACATGACCATTCTCCCACCCCTTTCATAAATGAGTTATTAAAGAATGTGATCCAGACTATTTTCGGCATGAAATGAGAGCGGAGATATAATAAATAAATGTACATAGATATATCGTATATCCAATAATATAACAAAAATGTATCAGAGATGCAACCATAAACATAGAGATACAATAATACACAATTTTCTATTAATGAGTGAAAATGTACAAAGACTGTAAAAATACAGAGTGAAAGACTCGCTAGAATGGTGGCAGCTTATCTCTGAGAAGAGATGTGTCCACTACTCACATTCGCAAGAAGATGATTTTACAATGAGGCTCCAAATGCCTTTTTATCATAAAGAAAATCCAAAACCCTAACCCCAAAAGATGAAAATCCAATAGTTTTCTGGACCCCGTTTTGGGCAGTTTGGTGTATCAACTTCCCAGGGGCGTAACTTTGGCATACGATCTCTGTTTGGGGCACACGATAGCTAGTTGGAAAGTTATCTTATCATAGATTCATTTAGGGGGATCAATTAGAGCCTTCAACTATCATTGAGAAGATAGATCCCAAAAAACCTTCATTTAGGCCCTCAAACTAGCCCCGGAAGTTAAAAACTGCTAAAAATAGTAAATTACCAAAATTCCCATAAGACTATTTTGAGCCAGTTAGAAAAGGTGGGTGGCCACCGATGTCCACCTAGATAAATCCTCCATCCTTAGGAAGAAATGGTATCCATTGCATTGAGTGCTTGGGGGAGAGGGAAAAGTGTTTGTTGAATCTACATCTTAATGAGCTGCTTGAATCTGAATCGGTATTTTCCTTGGCCCGCTCTCTAGTGATTAACCTCCGCGTTGTTTCCTCACCCGATATGTCTCCTGACCATCAATATGGGCTGCTCAAGATCTATAGCCCACTGGGTCCCATCACTCCTACGTCTCTGTCGATTTTAACCCTGTCGGACAGATATGACCCCACCCGCTAATCTAACACTTCTCTATACTGATTTAGCGTTCCGCCAAATCTCAAGACTTTGATTCCAATAAATTATTATAGTGATAACATAGGCTCCAACAAGGGATGTTACCCTCCCTGTGAGGTAGCAAATAAATTGTAGACCAGGTGCTAGATCCATTGGGTTGCTCCCAAAACACGTGTGTGTACCGTGCTCCAACCTATCACCAGTGTCTACTGAAAACCAATCTCTACACACTACTATCCACTGGCTACTAAATACACCAAACATAGTTACCAACTTAATGAGAACTGTGACCTCAAAACGAGAACTCTGGCCCAAAAAACCCATATTTTTGCATAAAAACATCAAAATCAACCCCCAAATCAAAAAGTGGTGCTACCGGTAGCACCATTTTTTAAAACGGGGTGAAAATTACAACATTTTTCAAACATGGGCT